>LAPY01000070.1:223116-240158 GCA_000970635.1 Eragrostis tef | reverse complement strand
GCCGACGTCGCGGCCGGCTCCTCAGCCGCCGCGACGTCGCGGCTGAACGAGACGCGCGGGCCGAGCCAGCCGTACGGCACGGGTGCGGCGGCGGGGAGGTTGCTCGCGACGGCGGAGGCCATGGCCGGCGTCGATGTCCTCAGCGCATCAAAGTCAGGAGAAGCACTACACGCAGTGGCACTACTCCTCCTAGCTTAGCTACTAGCAGTGTTGGTACGGCGGCGATAGCTTGCTACAGATCCTGTGGCGTTGCGTTGGCTGGCGGTGGGCGGGGAGCAGGCGACGGGCGGTGTGAGCCGGGTAAAGGTGGTAAAGCCTCGCTTATATAAGCGGGTAAGCGTGAAACGAAGATGGGTGGCGTGGGGACCGGCCGGAGTCCGGTTCGCGGAAGGAAGCAAGCAAGCAGAGCGCGGTGCTGGCCTTTGGGCGGGGCGACGCGTGAAAGGGCGCTCCGGGTGCGCGCAGAGGCAAGGGGCAGGGGTGAGCGGGCTCGTCGGTTTCCGGGTTGATTTGTTAACGGCACCGGCCACAAGCCTACAGCTACGGCCAGGGAAGATACAGAGGGGACGACTGCCACTGCAGCCAGTGGAGTGGCGTTCGATTCATGAATGGTTGTTTTGCCATGGCTAGCAACTAGGCTGAGCTGATCTGATCAACGTGGCTTCTGAACCGCGGTTTGCTTGCTGTGTCGTTCGTTGTTAGTACGATATGAGATAAGATCGCAGCTGGCGATCCAGTGGAATCATCAGGTGTAGAATCTGATGCATTGAGAAGATGTGCTATGGTCACCTGTGCATAAGATCAAGCCGCCTTCTAATGATCCCGTACTGACCTTCACTTTACCCAAGTTTTGATCATGCCCGCCTGCATTTTGTCCCTCGCGCATACTCCCTCCGTCCCAAAATAGTTGTCACCAGACATCATGTTTGACCTTTCGTCTTATTCAAAAAAATTATTTAAATATAAAAACAAATATGTCATGATTAAAATATATTCAATGATAAACCAAATTATAAAAAAATAAATAAGATAAGCACAAAAAAATTAAATAAGACGAGCGGTCAAAAAAGTCAACAGTGACAACTATTTTGGGACAGAGGGAGTATGCGGTAAGGCCAACCGGCTCACGGGGAGGCGCAGATGGCTGAGACAAACATTTTTGTTCGTACACGAAGACACGAGGGTTTATACTACTCCCCAAGTACATGTGGTTTGTTCGGGGTGAATTTAGGAATCTTCCTCGCAAACGCCCTGCTGGTAAAATGTGCGGTACCGGATCAGCAGCTCATGTTTGTGCTCTTCAGGGTTCAGAAGAGGCCACCGTTCAGAGCGTTTTTGGATATTGTATAATCACCTCTTGTATTTGGAGGCAACTGGATGGGCGCATGATTAAAATTAACAACACCCAAAAGGCCAAAAAAAACACATCTGAATGCCGCAGCGTGGAGTGTTGCGATTCAGTCGCGCAGGGACAAAACGGTGCGCGCTAGTTTATCCCGTGGTGGTGGCCTGGTGCTGGCAGCGCGCCGAGGTAGACAACAAAAAGGGGCCAGATTACGTAGCTCCAGGTTGAGATTTTGGGAGCGCATGGAGCTTGGAGGTTACTGATCTGGTGTGCTGAGATGAATGAATGTTTGCCGCCCCAATGGATCACGGATGTTTCAGGCAGGCCTAAGCAGCAGTGTCCTCATCCGTCCCTATCCGGCTCTGAGAATATTCGAGTCCAAATTTGTCCCAGGGCCTGCATCACGAGCTAGCGCTTCGATAAACAGTGATGGAAATGATTTTGGTCTTGACAATTGAAATCACGGGTAAACCATTTGTCTAGTTTATCGTTACGAGACAGAAAAAAAAATGTGACGTGCACCGTTCTACAGAGACCGACATTTCACGGTGGCCTATCTTCTCGGTGGCTTCTTCTTCCTCGCTGCAAGCGCACGGCATTATCTCGTAGTAGGTGGCAGTCGTAACCTCTTTTTACGCTATCTCGCTCTACCGCGTGCGGTTCTCGACGGCAGACCCGAGCTTGGTTAACTAATTAACGGCCACTGTTCCTCTCCCGAGAACGAGGCGCTCGGCTGTCGATCGACTCGCTTGGCTCGCGCGCATCGCTCCCCGATCCCCCACGCACGCTCGCTGTTGACCGCGCCCTCGCCCGAGGCTAGGTCCCCGACTCCGAGCCGGCACGCACGCAACCCTGGTTGTACGTGTTTGCTCGGTCTTCTTCGCGGGAATCAGCAGCGCGCGCCTAAAAAGGCCTCGTGATTTTCCCACGCTCCGCGGCTGGTTCGAGATGGACGAAAACGATGGCGCGGTTTTCCCGCCAAGGGTCGAGCGATCGTCGTCAGGGGACCGCCATGAGCTTCAGGCAGCAATGTGCGCACAGGAGCGGGGAGGAGGAGCTGGCGCGCGAGGCGGCAATCATTTGAACGGCTGGCGAAATGACCGTCCTGCCCTCGCCTGTCGTTTTCCGTTCTACCGGGAGGAGGCCACAGTTGCAGAAACGGGATTGGAACGCCGGGTGAGACCGCGCGAGGGGGCAGTACGGGATTTGCAGGTGGTTATGGTTAGGCAGAATCTAGCTACTCCTCCTTGCCGCCGTACGATGCCGCCCGATCGGACGGATCGGATGGATGGGCGTCGACCATGGTCCTCCTGACGCGACGAGGCGTCGTCCGTCTACTCACCCACCCACCCCGTCCGGTCCCGTCCCGGCGGCGCCGGTGTTCCCTGTCGTGTTGCTGTCCGCATCGACGTACCGTTAAGTGCACTGCAGATATAGCCGTTACGTACAAGTGGACGGCGACGGACGGGGATTCGATACGCTGCCTCTGCCGTGACCACCTGCAAAGGCTGCCGCTGCAGGTGCAAAGCGCCAACTAGGCCTCGCAGCTTTTCCCCGGGCCCTGCCTGACATGGAGGAGAAAGAAGGTGGCGCCGACGCGCGACGGTGTACGGTACGGTGCCGGCGACGACCGCGTAGGACGGCCTCTCACGGTTTACGGTACGGTGCCGGCGACGACCGCGTAGGACGGCCTCTCGGGTTCGGTACGTACCATACCGTACGCGCATGTTCCGGTCGTGTGGTGACGGAAAGGCGTCGCCTCTCCTGCCACGGCAACGTCGGCAAGGCGCAGCGCTCAGGTAGGCACGGCAACGTCGGCAAGGCGCCCGCACTGACCGCGTACCGCGAACGCTTTACGGCGAGCGTTCTGCCACAATCAACAAGGCATCAACCGCGGCGTACGTACCGGAGAGCAGCACAGTTTTGCTTGGTTCATGGTCACCGCACTCCGGCTATGGCTGCCGCCTGTCTGCGTTTGATTTGACTCTTTCTTTGTTCAGGACCCTGATCGAACAAACTTTTTTCTTCTTCTGTTTTTTAATTCACCGCGAGCGAAAGTCAGCGTTTCGATCCAATGCAGATTAGTACACAGATGATCTCACCATGTGTGCCGCTATCTCTGGGTTCAGAATTTCTGATCGAGGACTATCTGTCGACGCTGACAGTATGTAATAACCTAGAACCAACCGAAAACGCCAATTCCAATCGCACCTCAGACCGATTCGATACCAATAAACAAGGCGTTTACCTTGGGCTTTCCTGTGCTGCGAGATTACATGTCTGCAAATACAAAGATAAACGTATACGCTATGTTCGCAAAAGTCAGCCGATCGACCGCTAGCTGTTATCTTGCGAAACTTCTTCGATGCAGTAACAAGACAACGCATGCAGCAGCCAACGTTTTGACAAGATCACATGGAGTAGTAGTAAGAATGGTTTAGTTGGTCAAACCAGTTATGAGAATCTAATCATTGGTTTGCTTGCTTGTTAGTATATGAGTTAGTATGACCATATAATCATTCGAGAGAATGTTCAAGTAATAATGGAGCTGGATCGGACTTGCCAGTTTTCGGTATACCGTTTAATACCCCTTCGTCACGAGCAGACTTCATTATGCATAGAGATGTAGCAGTGATCTTGTAGTACTATGCTACTGTAGTGTATTCACTCCAGTGTAGCATGTATAGGATACGGAGCATACTCTCTTGAGCTCTGTCGGCCGTTCTACATGGACATACGTAGTAGTACTTGCTAGTACAAGACAGCTAGAAGAGGCTGTATAGCATATTCGTACACTTTTTTCACTGACGACCAGCAACTAGAGTAGTACTTGACAAGAATCTGCAAGAACAGTTAAGCGGCAAAATCAAATGATTATACCAAATCGAAGAATAACCAAACCGTTTGTCCTTTTGCACTACGTGAGTAAAGCTGTGAGGGGTATCCAAACCAAGGTGTATGTACATCCCTTTTGGCGACCAGCGCCTTAAAAAAATTCCGCAGTCTTGTGCTGCATGAGGACCGAAAGTAGTGGAATCCCCTGCGTGTCTCGCCTCTGCACCATCTTTTATATATCCGCGCATCTAGCTCTCCAATATTTTTGCCCTTGGTTCCATGTGATGTTTGTGGTGAAAGATTAGGAAACTCGAGATGCCTTTCGATTTGACCCGCCTCGCAAAAGGGACAAGCACACTTTTAGGCCGCGGAACATGGACGTATCATGTGCTAATCTCTTTCTCTGATATCAATGTCCCTCTCTAGCTTATCTGAGAGCTCCCAAAGTTGTCATGATAAATATGTTTTGTGTGAAGCTTTCCTCCTGATGACCCTGTGCTTTGTTTGCCTTTCCAAAAAGGGAGACAAAAGCTCTAAGACTGTTTAAAGAACCTGACGGAGAAAAATTCTGTGCAGGGCAGCTTAGCGCACAAAAACCGCATAAGTAAACTCCCGGCGAGATGACAGACAGCTCAAGCCGAGGCATTTGAATGGAACCTACTGAAGAATGGCATCATGTGCGAGCCCCAAACAACAACTCTCCGTTGTTAAGGGAGAGTAACAAACAATAGATCATCCACATGCACACAAGAACCTTTTGACTGATCATGCACGACACAGAACACATTCAAGACCGATAAGTACAGAGCAGCATGATGGTATGATTAGGTTGTAGCCGAAGTACTATACATTTATTCAACTGCTTGATTCAGTAGTGGCCTGGATCTAAGCCAAAGCCGTTGCTTTCTTTTTTCTGAATTCGGGTTCTGATACACTGGCACACACCATATGATACACACGTAGGAGCTGAGAGTAGGCTAGGTATCTGTTCCACCATACACCATTACTGTAGCCACCCAAGCCATGTGCCGGATTCAACTCATAGACTGAAACCGCAACTGCTCACTGGACCGGCCTCAACCCAGCCGAGGCCTGAATCTGGGCAGCCAAGCCAAGTGTGCAGGCTGGAACAGGCGTCCAGCTGTACATACATGCTCGCGCGCGCCCCGTTGGCGCCGACGCGATTTCTCGGCAACAGTTTCCCACGCGCTCCATGCAGCCGAGCCGAGCGCCAACTTGTGTTAATTTGGCCGGCGACAGCGGCCAGCGAGCTGCGAGCGCGCGCCACCGTCCTCCTGCGATCCGGCAGCACGGAGATCACATCGGAACTCGTTACAAAAACACCGCGTGTCCATTCGCGTGCTCCAATGGCCACCACAAACTCGATCGTTCTGTACTTTCTTCGATCAGGCGTGGATATATATATCCAAGTTGCGAATTGGCATTGCTGATCGGACGGAGTGAACACGGGGTACACGACGATCAGAGAGTTCAGATCGATCGGTCGTCAGATGCATTGGCTGTTTTGGCTCTGCAAGCGGATGCTGGTAGAAACCGTGGTCCCAGGCCCTGCGCCCTGTCACTCACATGCGATATACGATACGATCCAATAGGAAACTCTGCCATGCATTGGATCTCACATGCTTCGCTCTGCGTCGCCAGCCAGCCAGCACAGTGCGGCGCCAATCCGGAAACCGAAAGAAGCTCGAGTTGTAAAATTTTACTATCTGCTTCTCGAGCCCGGCCTCTTCGCCTGCTGGATGGAGGTAGGACGACGAGGAGGCGCCGAAATATCCTCCTCGCCGCTTGGACCGGAGGAACAGTGTTATGTCTGAAGGGAACGAGCAGCTTCGTCATCGCTGGCGAATAATCTTATGTCTAGCCCTCTGTACGGTGTCCGATGCCAGACTGCCAGGTGCCCACATGTACAGTACGGTGGCGGCCGTACGCGCGCGTACGGTGCGGTGGACGGGTACGTGTACGCCTGCTCTGCGGCGCCGCGAGACACTGATGAATCTAGCGCACTTTGGCCTGTGGTGATGGCACTCTACTGCACCAGATGGACGGCTCGTACGCACGCACAGTACGCCGTAGACTACGGCGACGTGCTGTTGCTTTCTGTTTGGTGCCGGCCGGCGCGCTGTAGTGCCGGCATGTGATGCGGTAAACTGTCCTCGTCGCGGGCGGCGCGACCGCGCGGCGGTCGGCGTCGGACAGGACGGTCGGTCATGGGCCTTTTTCCCCGTGGAGCGAACAAGGACGAAGGCTAGATAGCCCAGTAGAAACCCACGGCCCATTTGCAATGGCTTTTCGTAACCTTGGACCCATTCTCATTTGTTTTCCTTCGCAGCCCAAGAAAACTGTGTAGTTGCACTGTTGCAGCAGCATGCACAGTTCCAATAAGAAGAAGAAGATGCAAGATACAGGAAGAGATATACTATTTTCTTCTGCCAACTGTTTTCCCCTCATGAGCATCCATGTTCTCCTTTTCAAATGGCAAATCAAATGTGATCCGTTGGACTTGAAGAGATTTTTAATTTTATCTTTCCTCGTTACGATGTTCTCTTCAATCACACTTTCAGGGTCACTGTTCCTCCGATTCTAGAATCAAGACGGCCAATTGTCCGCACACGATTCGGCCGGCAGTGGACGCCGCTACAGTGGTCAATGTCCCGGCCCACCTACTAAACCTAGAGCCGAAACCCCTAGGCTCTAGCCCCTTATGCTGGCATCTCTGCAATTGACGCGCTCGCAGCTGCTCATCACACACAGCCATGACTCTGACCCGTTTGCAACAGAGGCGAACTCGAAGCCGAACAAATCATCCTTGCGGCTTTGCCAGCGGCCACACCGGAGCTGGGAAATGGACGGGTTCATCGGGATCTCTCCACGTACTGTTGCATGCCGCCATCGCGAAAAACTGATCGATCGGAGACGTACGGCGATCGCTTCGCTTTCCTACTCGAGTCAAATCAGTCTGGCTTTAATTTTTGGACATTATGGTCTGTACTTTAATTTTTGGACATATTATATATTGAATAAAATGCTGTAGGGGGTGACCCCTCCAGTTTGCATCAAAAAAAAAAATCAGTCTGGCTAGCGTTCGCTGATGCGTGACGGACTTAGACTGGTGATAAGCTCTTCAGCAAATTACCCATGAAAGCTTAAACCTCAAGCTAGGGGAAATCAAAGCCTGCATCAGTGACTCTACTTGTGAAGCTCATTGTCTCAATAGAAACGAGAGAAGCCTTTTTTTCTGTAAGGGGGCACTGCAATGGTTGGGGTAGGAAGAAGAGAACAAACATGTAACTAGATGTCAGGAATGGCCGGGGTTGGCTCCTTAAAACTTGCTACAATATATATGGTCATAACATAAAGTACTGTGTCTGCAAGAGCAATTCTTGCTCTCCTGTTCTGTCAAAAAAAAGAGCAATTCTTGCTCGGCATCTGGAGTGGAAGAAACAATTTGGTTACAGCATGGTGTTGTCATCTGATAAGCACTTGGAGGTTGATCTTCTTTTTCCGAATTGGCAGGCCAGCCGGCTCACTAGTTCTAGCTAGGCTAGGCACCTAACCCCAAGAAGAGAATTTCCATTTCACACGTAGGGCTGCAAATGGTGATGAGTGACTGCCTGACTGGACTGCCGATCCATTCCTCTTCACCATATCAATTGTTTTATCGTTGCACGAGTGCATAAAGTCGCTCAATCATAACAGCAACCTACTGAAAACCTAGTCCACGGCAAGAAATCCGGGCCTTTCTTTCTAGCGGTAGACTCGTTGAGCTCCTTTTGTTTCGTTTGACAGACAAGAAAACTTCTTTTCAGGTGACCTCAGCGTGCGCCGAATTTTCTTTTTCAGAGAAACGGGAACGAGGGGATGTGACCCCTCACGTTACAGGATTAGGTAAACAACGATGCGATGTGACCCCTCACGTTACAGGATTAGGTAAACCTGCAGCCGGCTTTCTACCAATAAATGCCTTGTTTTTCATCGGCGCACGAATGGGTTCGCACATTGATTACGCGCGCGAATTTCGTGATCGAAAAGCTTCTGCCGTGGTTGGCAGTCTCCGACTCTCCGGAACCGGCGCCATGCTGTGTTCTCGTTCTGTCAGGCAGCTTCAGGTTTTCTGTTGCGCGCCCGCCGGCCTTCGTGTTCTTTCCCCTGAACCGAAAAGAAAATTGAGGAGTTTTAGAGATGCATCGTCGCTGAGCAGGTCGAGCTGGTCTCCTGCGTAGGTAACCGTCGTTGTCTGTTACACTTGCACCTCCCAAATAATCAAGTGCCCTTGCAGGATCAAAGTTTTGCCGAACCTACAGTTGGATAATGCTGGTAGAGAGTGATGTATCAATCTGTGCTTAATAAGATACTACAATAGTAACGACGACAGTCCCTTTCAGCTGACAAATGACTCTGATAGAGAAGGAATTGATTTGTCATATCATACATAGTACGCTCATTATTAAGAAAAGAGCCAGTATGCTATTCTAGCAATGACCATCTGTTGATCTCAGAGATCTTGAGATCTGTCTCTGCATCGATCCTGGCCACTGCTTATGCACAGCCCATGAATGGATAAGAATCACACACCATGAGAGGAATTTTGGCGGTATCGCTAATGGTTCATTTACCAATGAATTAGCTATTGATAAGTCTGTATTTTTCTTTTCCAATTTCTTTTCTTGGTGTTGAGTGTTGACAAAGACGTATGCATTTTGTATTCTTTCACTGATGAAAAATTGGACAGCACTGCAGAGTATCGATCATACCCCGGCTGCGATATCCGCATCATTTGACCGGGCTAATTCATGCGTGCTTCAAATGGAAGGCGGCATGGTAAGTTCAGAGAAGAAGCAAAATGATAGCATGTACAAATCAAGTAACCCGAATCAGGGTGAGTACTATAGCAACCTGTAGACGGATCGGATGAAGCTTCTGAATGACACTTCCATGCTTTTCATCATTCCATAGTTTCAGGCACACGTATGCCCAATTGCCCATACGTGTGTTTGTGTGCCCACCTAACTACATTGACTCTCATTTCCGGGCCCTAATCGCCCAAAAGATATTTTTGCATATTCTGGAAATGATTCTATGCTCATCTCTTCTCATCTCTGACCTACCATCCGTGAAGGATGAGGAACATTTAGGTGAGTTCTTCCTGTGTGAATATACCTGCTGATGGCTTAGCAAACCATATCATAGGTCAAGTGGCAAACTGTCTTGTCCTGATGCTCATAGACTAGCCACTGATTGGACCCGTTCACTTATTAAGCAATACTGAATTGCTAAAAAAGCCAGTGGTATCTTCATTACTTTTGTAATCAGTACCTCTGGTTCAGAATCTAGCAGCCTTCCCTTCAATCAGAGGGGAAAATCTAGCAGCCATCAGAGAACAAGAAGTTCACTGGTAGTGAATAGTACTAGTTTTTTTTTTTTTTTGCTCAAATCTTTGTCATCTGTATGAGAGATCAGAGATGAGCCTTGACAATGAGGTGCATCATACTATCTGTATTTGGGTCAAAGTACGCAAATGGTGGCTGTACTTGTGATAGAAATATGCCTGCAAAATTGTATAAAAGGTGCTGTAGTAGTTCTGCCGCAAGCAGTGGCCAATGACAACGTCTGCTTTTCGATGTATCTATCCTCTGGATTCTTGAATGACAAACTGACGGCTCTCTCTCTCCTTTCCCCCGTCCTTTATTCGATTCCTCCATGGGAATAGATGCACGCTCCATTTCGATGAGCAGTTGCGATTGCTCACCACGATGCATCGATGCTCGATCTAGACGAAGCCAGAGGCTATGCGGCAGCTAAAAGAGGAAGGAATCGTCCTAAAAATACGTTAATTAGGGCCTCTTTGGTAGGTTTTTTTAATAGCTTTTCTAGCAGCTTTACGTGATTTCCAATCAAAAGGGGTGTTTTCTCAGGTGCTTCTCCTTAAAAAAAGGAAGAAGCTCCTTCTAAAAAAGAGGTGAAGCATGAAGCTATAAAATAGTAGCTTCACCGGCTTCTTTTCTCTACAATGCTCTCATCTTTTTATATTTGTCCCTAAAAATATGGAGAAGCCGCAAAAAAGCCGTTTTGCCAAATGTTTTAGGCACAGCCGCGAACACAGCCAGTACAACCGTTTTTTTAAAGAAGCCACGGCCACAGCTGAAGCCGGCATAGTCACAGCCCTACCAAAGAGGCCCTTAGAAAAGAAGTTCGATTTTCTTTCCTAGCATCTGTTGCAAATGTCTCCATCTTCATGATCAATTTGGCCACATGACAGTATCTAGCGTGCCGGTGACGCGCGCGGGCCCAACGGAACGGAATGGCTGTCCACAAGCCCGTGCCGCGCCCTCCAAACTGCAAAGGCCCCCCTATGTCCTAACTCACCGTCGTTTGCAAAAATAGAGCTAGCAGTACTGAACAGCTGGTGAACACCGGCACTCCAGCGAAATCCATGGGCTATCATGGCTGACAACATAAAGTGAATGATAAGTTTGTTTCGAATTAAACTCTGGCCTTTCGCGAGGAACAGTTCAAATCACCATGTCTATCCCAAACGGGACCTTAAAACTCATGTTACATGGCACAATCATGTGTTTCAGGTCCTTGTACAGTTGGGGCCAGGGCGGATGCATCAAAAACTAGGAAGACGCCAGAAAGACCACCATCATAGGAAGACCACGCGGTCGATTGCAATGCCAGTGTGCGTGTATGTGCGCAGATAATGGCCCGGACTCTTACAAAACCGTGGAATGATTTGTCAGCAGCAGCAGCAAACAAGGGACATGTTGCAGCGATCTGCCCATCTCCCAGCACGTCACGCTTCAGATATCAGAAGGTGACCGTTTCTGCATCACGTACAGTGTGCGCGCGTCACAGTTTTCTGACTACTGGTCCCGAGCCTTCGACTCCGCCCGATAGGAGGATCCGACGGTGATGGAGCGCGGTCCCGCTAGACAGGGACCTCCCGGTGGCCCCGGAAGAGGACACGTCGGCCCATCAATCCGGGTCGTCCGATCGTAATCGGATGGTGACAGGAGGGGGCTGTTGGGCGTTCATGTGCAGACAATGTGGAGGTGGCGAGGTTGGTGGGCCACCGTGCCGACGTGTCCGGCTCGCTTCCGGCTTGGAGACGCGCACTGGCCATGGCAGTGACATGAGCCGGCCTAGCCAGTTTGGCCGGCCTCGCCTATGCGTCGGTTACTACTACAGTCTACAGCGAAATTGACCAACATTGTTTAAAATTTAGAGGGGTCACATCAAAAAAAATTTACAAAACTAACTGTAGAGTAATTAAGCCGTGATTAGAAGATGGTTACTGTAGCATCACTGTATCAAAACATAGATTAATTAGGCTCATTAGATTCATCTCGTAAATTTATGCTCATCTGTAAAAAGATTTTGTAATTAGACTTTATTTAGTACTCCTAAATGACAAGATTCTCTTTCAATTTAAAGGGTCTAAAATTTAAAGAGGAGAAACGAACACCCCCAGAAAATATCAGCGCTTGAATCTTTTTTCCTTTTGTACGTTCTACATTGTTCTACGATCGTGCTGGTTCTGGGTAGACTGAACTAGAATTTCACCGTTCGTAAGGTTCGAGGTTACGGCGAGCAGTAGTACGTGGCTCTGAGTCATTGAGAATACGTATCTCACCCGCAACGTACACCGGGCTAGGGAAAAGAATACGTATCCGGCCGACGTTGACGTCGCCGCGTTGGAATCGTTCGCCGTCCTCATTAGGCACATGGTAATTATCTCAATCGATCCGTGATCAACACCAAGCTAACATTCCTGTTTAAGTTAGCTCCCTGATGGAACTAATGAGCTTTTTACGATTCGTTATATCAGAAGAGATGCAAGTAAGTAACCGGATCTCTTTTCTGTAAAGTGCTTGGCACTTTTCGGCAATTCGGTTAACTGATTTAAATTAAAGGTGCGTGCGCACACCGTAGCGGCATGGGGGGCCGGCGAACTGAATTGTTTCGGCAAGAATATCTCATGGCTTTACCGGTACATGCACCGCCTTTACAAGTGCACGGATGGGTATCTCTCGATCTCTCCCCATCCCTCCCTTTGCCTGTAAGAGGAACTGTTGTTATGCAACTTGGCATTTGCAAGCACATATATCTATCTATGTTTTAATGCGGCGAAATTGTTTTGCGCATACTTCAATTTGTATATTTATAGAGGAGTTGCCCGAAACAGTCACTGACAAGTAGGTCTACGAAGATTTTTGACAAAGCCATACCCATTCACTGACAAGTGGTGGCGATATTTATTCTAACAACATGTGGAGCTATGAAATGACAATTGGTGCACCCGACGACCAAAAAACCCTAATTTTCTTTTCTCGCATATGTGAACGCGTATCCTGACTTGGTGCGCAACAGCGCATGATGATGATGAATTATCTGCCGTTGCAGAGATCAAATATATCTTCAATTTGGGAAACTCGAATTAGGCGTACGTAGCAAAGCTGAGATATGAATCGGTCGGCCGATCAGCTGTTAGGTGATTAGGTTGGTGTTTAATTGGGATGGCGCGCGCTCGCATCGCATCGCGTGGGTCTGCATGCGTGCATCAGCGCGGGAATGAGCATGACCTGATATCAGCGTCGTCTGAGCTCACGGGCGGCCTAACAAAGCGTGCCACCTGGCCTATGGCACACTGCCCAAGAAAAGTCTCTCTCTCTCTCTCTTTCTCTCTTTTCCCCTTCTCTCTGTCTAAGCTGCGTAGCTGAGCATCCACAGAAGTTGACCAGCTGTGTATTGCTCCTCTTATATAATACCCTCATCTCCTTGCGCTTCAACCGCTTAAAATTTCTCTTGCCAGAAGGTCGAGTCCATCTTCCTAGTCCAGCAGAAGCAGCTCATCAAGACCTGCAACTGGGGGAAGAAGACTGGTTCTTGAGCCATGGCGGCGGCCATGAATTCGCTGAGCATGGTGGAGGCGAGGCTTCCTCCCGGGTTCAGGTTCCATCCAGCGTGGGTCTGCATGCGTGCATCAGCGCGGGAATGAGCATGACATGATATCAGCGTCGTCTGAGCTCACGGCCTAACAAAGCGTGCCACCTGGCCTATGGCACACTGCCCAAGAAAAGTCTCTCTCTCATCTCTCTCTCTTTTCCCCTTCTCTCTGTCTAAGCTGCGTAGCTGAGCATCCACAGAAGTTGACCAGCTGTGTATTGCTCCTCTTATATAATACCCTCATCTCCTTGCGCTTCAACCGCTTACAATTTCTCTTGCCAGAAGGTCGAATCCATCTTCCTAGTCCAGCAGAAGCAGCTCAGCAAGACCTGCAACTGGGGGAAGAAGACTGGTTCTTGAGCCATGGCAGCGGCGGCCATGAATTCGCCGAGCATGGTGGAGGCGAGGCTTCCTCCGGGGTTCAGGTTCCATCCGCGGGACGACGAGCTCGTGCTCGACTACCTAGCCAAGAAGCTCCACGGCGGCGGCGGCTCGATGGTGAGCATCTACGGCTGCCCGACGATGGTGGACGTCGATCTGAACAAGTGCGAGCCCTGGGATCTGCCTGGTAAGACCTACGACTCTAGCTTGTGTATATGCTTCTGTTTATGTGGCGAATTATATACACCATCTATTCAAGATCAGTCGATCGCGCGAACCTTTCTCTCGGCATGATGTATTGCCATGTCAAGTTGCACTGGAGTGGATTATTCTTCTTCGTCCTTGTCCTTTTAATTTGTGTGCTTTCCCCCTTCTGAGAGCACTATTCTTTTTGGGGGTTTTGATTTTGTGATGTTGCGCATGCCTTGTCCAATGATTGATCTCTCAAACTAATTTGTTCTCTACTGATTATTTTTTGACGAGATATTATGATCTCTGATACGTTCCAATACACATAAAATAAGTACACACATACCCAATAATTATTTGCTGTTCCTATATGTTTTGTTGTAAGGCTTTCAATCATGTATGCCCATAACTTGCTGTTGATTCATCTACAGGATTCTCGAATTTAAGATATCAGAACAGGCCATACCTTCTCTCCATTATTAACTAGTCTCTATTCCAAGAAAATTATCTTGCTCCTTTCCTACATCCCTGCATGTTTCGCCTTCAAATGGCAGAAAAGTACAATACGTACACATACCATACTTTTGTACAAATTCATTTAATAGAAATCTAAGATGCATGAATACCAAAGTACTGCATATATGCTAGTTGAGCCTTTCTCACTCCTAGCTATAACTGAAACGACCATGACATCCTCCTCCAACTCTCATCAAGTTGCAACACTTGCAACTATGCAAGACTCCCATACCGCAAGAATTCTAACTTTTCTCTCCTTCAATTATTTTTTCTTCTTTTGTCCTCCTTTTGGGTTTGCCCATGCCCTTGTTTTAGTTTTTCTCTGGAGCATTTAAGCTTCTATATTTAGAGTTATCTCCTTTTTGAAAAGTCTTGATCTATGGCACGGAATAAACAGAAGAAAAAAACAAAGCAAGACCATCTCCAAAGTCCAAATGCATCAATAACTGAAAAGAAATAGTTTGCCCGAATTCAATTTATTCCATACATTTCCAAGTTCTAGATCCAGAGGCCAGCTAGTTTAATACATGAATTCAGAAAATCTGCAACGAGAACAAAATTCACACGTCTTGTCTGCCTCATTTTGTCGCCTTCCCTTCCCCATAACAGAAGGATATTCTCACTGCCAAGAGTTTGTTTGGCCCCATCTTGGCCATCTCCTCATCTGTCCCTGTTCCTGCCATACTATCAAATATTCTCTCACTTTGCCTCATCCCTAAATGGAATTAGCAGCCAACGGATGGGGACAAACAGCAAAAGAAGGTCTTTCACTTTGCCTATTAGTAGAACTACACCAAACAATCTTGTGAAAAGACAATTAATGAAATATATGAACCAATTCACACCTCTCAAGAATCAAATATATTTTGTTCCTAAATTGTGTCTTCGCTTTTCTAGTTTAGGGGAATGGAGACATATGGCTGTATTATAATTTTAATGACATGATTGATGATTTAATATTGACCACATATCCATGATTTAATATTGAATTAAAGGATTACACAACAGTGTCATTCAATAGTTATTTCCCTAAACCTTGTTTATTTGTTTGTCTATTGACTAATTATTTTCCTTTAATTCAGACATTGCATGCATTGGTGGAAAAGAGTGGTACTTCTACAGCCTTAGGGATAGAAAGTATGCCACCGGCCAGCGAACAAATAGAGCAACAGAATCAGGATATTGGAAGGCCACGGGGAAAGACCGTCCAATAAGCCAGAAAGGATTGCTTGTCGGTATGCGCAAAACTCTTGTGTTTTACCAAGGTAGAGCCCCAAAGGGGAAGAAGACTGAGTGGGTTATGCATGAATTCCGTATGGAAGGACAAGGTGATCCCACGAAGTTACATTTCAAGGTAACAAGTTTCATTTCGTATTATATATTCCTTTGATTCTATAATCTTCTTTTAGCAATTTGATGGCTATAGTATGTTTCAAATTTGACCAAAATATGGGAAATGGAGCTCGGTGGGGTTTATCTTCCCATGGATAGGCCAAGTTAAGATCGGCTAGTTAAATGATAAGAATTTTCAAGTACACAATACATCTATATGTAAACTAAAGAATAAACATAATATGTTCAAATATATTCAGATCACGATAAGATATAGCCATAGCGCTGACCGGTTCTTCGTTCATAGTATAGTATTAGCATAATCACATGTACTAGATAATGGAATGCCAGCTCATTATGTACAAATTTCTCCACTCATCTACTTCTCAAAGGCGAAACGAAATATGTATAAGAAACACCAAATTCACAGTAAAGTTAGGTGTCATTTGAGTAATAAAATATGTGGTTTTGGGTAAGTGCAACTCTTCAGTACACATAGTGTGCACTTGAAAATTAGCTGCATTAATTAATGCCAATTAATAATTTTTTTACTTTCCATTCTGTACTTGATCGTTTCTTTCCTAATTTATGAGTCACTCTCGTGCCAGCTACTTATGGGCTTACGTCTTCTTTAATCTGGATTATATAACCTAGCTAATAGCAGTACTTGCATGTGCAAATCTTGCCTCTCGCACCAAGTTTTCTCTATGTATCATGTCTTTTTTCCATTCATTTCCAAGCAATATTTATACTTTTTGACATTCGAGAAAATAGTGGCTTGAGAAAATCATACATACCGTATGCTTTGATGAGATGTTTTGCAACAAGACCTCTCATGCGTTCAAATACATATATATACCGCCCCTATTGACATATCTAGTGGCTTAACGTAGTTTCTTAATGTTGTATTAAACAGGAGGACTGGGTCTTGTGTAGGGTTTTCTACAAGAGTAGGGCAACAATTGCCAAGCCACCCACAGAGAGCAGCAGCTACAATATTGACACAACCACAACTTCCTTGCCTCCCCTAATTGACAACTACAATATTTCCTTTGACCAACCCAGCTCAGTGCAAAACCTGGAGGGTTATGAGCAAGTGCCCTGCTTCTCCAATAATCCCTCTCAGCCTTCGTCATCCATGAACGCTCCACTGTCGTCAGCCATGGCCGCTGATCAGGAGCAACACATGGGGAAGTCAGTCAAGGATGTGTTGATGAGCCAATTCAGCAGGTTTGAAGGCAACGTGAAGAGAGAGACTCCTCAAAGTAATTTTTCACAAGATGGATTTGAGTATTTAGCTGAGAGTGGCTTCACACAGATGTGGAACTCGTTCAATTGATTGTTTTTCTAGGAATGGTGTCGCAAAGTAGGATAATATATGGAGTAAAGAGGACTTGCCGCCTGTGTACTATTGCATGTAGTTGTAGCAGATATAAAGTACCATTACAGCTCACAATTGTCAAAAGGAAAAGGAGAT
>LAPY01000070.1:187868-199044 GCA_000970635.1 Eragrostis tef | reverse complement strand
CTGGCCCCCACCGTACCGGCTGGTCATGCGATCTGCCTACCGGCCGCTTTGAGTTGTGACGACGCCACCGAACCAACCGCTTCGTCTCGTGAGCCGTGCACCAACGCCACGGTTGCGGAAGGCGGAAGACATGAGTCCGTGATGCCTTGGGGAGTTGGGGGATGGAGCGATGGCCTAGCGTCTAGGCCTTTGGGTTTGGGTGACGGATGTTAAGAGCATCTCCCGGCAGCATTGTCAAAATTGAAAATCTAAAATTGAGTATAGCAACAGAACAGAGAAGATTTGTCAAAAAAAATTGTGCTCCTCTCCAGCAACATTCACCTTGTTCGTCTCGTTTCTTTACAACGGCTTTTCTGCAGCCGCTACAGTGTTCGCAGTTATTTTTCTGCAGCGGCAGTCACAGCTGCAGCCTGTCGAACACCCTGATTGCTAAATCAGAAAGTCTAAAAAGATTTCTGTGAATACTCTAAATTTCAGGGGGCGTTGACATAGAAAAAACACGAAAAATTACAACTTTCGACAAGGGCCTGTTCGCAAAAATGCATGACCACCCTTATCCACACCCGCATCGTCATCTCCGGCCGCTACCACCGAATCTCCTTCCTCCATGGAAGGGAACAAGTGCTGAGGAGACACGAGGCGCAGCGCGGGCTCGGCTTGCGTGGCCGCGGGCGCGACGCGGCGTCGACCAGTCCGTCGACGCGGGCCGGGGCGAGCTCGGCCATGGAGCGCGGCGCCGTGTCAACCAGTCGTCGATGTGGGTTGGGGCGAGCTCAGCCATCGGACGTGGTGCGGCGTCGACCAACCCCTTGACGTGGCGCGGAGCGAGCTCGACCAACCACCTTCTTCCTCGAGCCCCTGAGGCCTTAGCGCATGCGGAGATTGACAGCGGCGACGCCAACACAAGCTGCCGTGCCGTTGGTCGCCATGGTCGCGTGGACGGCGGCGGGATTCTGGCGGCGGCGCTGCTCGATTTGGTGCCGCAGCGGGCAAAGGGGAGATGCAGTGGCGAACATGATGAAGGGGAAATGTCGCGCGCGGAGCAGTTGGCCCTTCCCGCCAGTGCATCGCAGGTTTTAGCAATTCAGCCTTGCATTGCTATATTTGGGTTCAGGAGAGAGAAATTTAGGCTATAGGCTAAAAATTTTAGTTATAGCAATCCATATAGGTATACTGTTGGAGCAGTTTTTTAGCTGTTTTTAGGCTTTCTGGCAGTTTTTAGGTATAGCAATCCAATTTGACAATACCTGCTGGAGATGCTCTAAGAATTTGTTTTTATCGTGGATTCCCATGAGATGGGTAAAGTTACAAAATTCAAAGTGTATTGTTTCCCAGAATCCTTAGCTCAAACAAACAAAGCCTAAGACACATGTTAGTGCTAAATAATTTTACATTTTTAGATAACGAAGACAATGCACATTGTAGAAATTGAGATACTATAATAACTTTATAATTGCAGATTCTTCTGTCAAGACTCCCTTCATTGGTTGGATTCAGGAAAACCCTCTTTTTCTTTTCAGCGTGACCTTCGTGGAATTTCTAATCGTTTTGTCACTTTTGTGTGCAAGTATAACGAGCATATGGTTGGAGGCGATTTAACTCCTGGGCCGCCAGTGTTTATGGGTGAAGAACTCTCCAGCCCGCGATAGTGGCCCACTTGCGTGTGAGGGGCGGCGGAAGAGAGAAGCTTGGTAAAGCGTGAAAATGGGCTGCCATGCGGGCGGTCCTGCAACGGAAGTCCACGAAGAGCTGAGACGGGCCGCGCGCGGAAGACAACTGCAATGCAACCCAGCTCGATCACCGTTCATTTCTAGCCTTCTAGGTGCTTCCATTCCCTCCCAAAAAAAAGAAAAAAACAGGTTTGTTACAACTCACTAATTGGCGTCAAAACTAAAGAAGATGTACCGTAAAATTGAGATGGGAAATGATGGAAATTAATTATCCGTCACGCCCACTGCCGTAGATCAAAGCCAGCTGTTGTTATAAGCTCGAGCAAATCAGTAAATCAAGAATCCCGAGTTACTGAACTCATTAGATTAGGGCCTGTTCGTTTTCTCTGGTTAAAATGACTAAAATTTTAGCCAGAAAAGAATATTACCATTTAGAATTATTAAATAAAGTCTAATTACAAAACTTTTTTATAAATAGGGGCTAATTTTCGAGACGAATCTAACGAGCCTAATTAAGCTATGTTTCGCTACAGTGATGCTACAGTAACCATCTTTTAATTATGGCTTAATTACAGCATAATTACCCTCATTAGATTCACAAATTAGCACAGGGTTAAATTAGCACAGGGTTCTGCGATTAATTTTGTAATTAGACTTTAATTAGTACTACTAAATGACAATATTCCAAATGGCTAAATCTGGCTAAAAAAACGAACAAGCCCTTAGTAAAAAGTATGACTGAAAAAAATGGATCAATCGACAACTTCAAGCCGCTTGATATATATAATCAACATTGTCAGGTTTGCTCATACTCCACGCCTCGTGCTGGTTTGCTCCATCTTGTCCCCTAGCAGACACCCCACAATCAGGTCCAACGTGTGGTGCCATTACCTTGATCTGGTCACACGGATCGTCCACCTCTTCTGGTAGGCCTGTTCGTCTCGCCATGAACCATATTAAGGGCTCGGCCCAGCTTCGACTTGCCGTGGCGCAGAGCCATGAGCCATTTTATGTTCGGTCTAAAATATACCGGTAGTTGGTGAAGCCACTTTTGTTAGGTTCACCGATAAACTCCTAGGAGCCATTGCTACAATTCCGGAGCCAGGAAGGCCCCTCGAACGATCCCTAATTAAGCTCGGTAGCCACAGGATACCCTCTTGGAGCTCCAAAACACTAAATCACCTGCAGCAACTCCAGCAAACAGTGAACATTGAATGAAATCTTGGTCGATTTCGGTTCGATGACACTACACTGAGGATCATCGCCATGCATACAGATTTTCATCAATGATGGGATGGGCACGGAGAGGTTTGAGAGGAAAAGGGCTCTCCGCGTGCACACAAAAATGCAAGTTTTCTTCTCCATGCTGTTCCCCTCCCCTAGTTACGTAGCATGAGCTTTCTAGGTAGGTCTCATTACCCGGCCGGGACACGGGGACAGCTCCTCCATCGATCGCCACCTTCTTTATCATCTTTTCGCCCCCTCCTTTTGATGACATTCTCTGATTGGTCTGAGGGCCACATGATGCAACGGCCAAGGGCAAAGGTGTCCGCCAAAGAGGGGGGCATGACTTAACATGAAAGCCTCACTTTACATGCATGCGATGTAATCTACATCCTTCCTCCTTCCAAGCGCAAATTAAGCTCTACTATCCTACTACACGTATATATAGTTACGTACACATTTATGTATATATATATATATATATATGCTATAGTTGCTAGAGAGGGATTTGGATGCCGCTTCCCCTGTCAACTCCTCTTAATTTGCAAAAGGCCGGCCGACTCTCCAATCCTTTTCCCGACGTAGGGTAGCACTCGCAGCAGCACGAGAATGGAATATCTCAAGAAATCTTCTTCGCCTTTTGATGGCCCCCGGCCATGTCGCTGAAATCATTAAGCTATGTTTCGCTACAGTGATGCTACAGTAACCATCTTTTAATTATGGCTTAATTACAGCATAATTACCCTCATTAGATTCACAAATTAGCACAGGGTTAAATTAGCACAGGGTTCTGCGATTAATTTTGTAATTAGACTTTAATTAGTACTACTAAATGACAATATTCCAAATGGCTAAATCTGGCTAAAAAAACGAACAAGCCCTTAGTAAAAAGTATGACTGAAAAAAATGGATCAATCGACAACTTCAAGCCGCTTGATATATATAATCAACATTGTCAGGTTTGCTCATACTCCACGCCTCGTGCTGGTTTGCTCCATCTTGTCCCCTAGCAGACACCCCACAATCAGGTCCAACGTGTGGTGCCATTACCTTGATCTGGTCACACGGATCGTCCACCTCTTCTGGTAGGCCTGTTCGTCTCGCCATGAACCATATTAAGGGCTCGGCCCAGCTTCGACTTGCCGTGGCGCAGAGCCATGAGCCATTTTATGTTCGGTCTAAAATATACCGGTAGTTGGTGAAGCCACTTTTGTTAGGTTCACCGATAAACTCCTAGGAGCCATTGCTACAATTCCGGAGCCAGGAAGGCCCCTCGAACGATCCCTAATTAAGCTCGGTAGCCACAGGATACCCTCTTGGAGCTCCAAAACACTAAATCACCTGCAGCAACTCCAGCAAACAGTGAACATTGAATGAAATCTTGGTCGATTTCGGTTCGATGACACTACACTGAGGATCATCGCCATGCATACAGATTTTCATCAATGATGGGATGGGCACGGAGAGGTTTGAGAGGAAAAGGGCTCTCCGCGTGCACACAAAAATGCAAGTTTTCTTCTCCATGCTGTTCCCCTCCCCTAGTTACGTAGCATGAGCTTTCTAGGTAGGTCTCATTACCCGGCCGGGACACGGGGACAGCTCCTCCATCGATCGCCACCTTCTTTATCATCTTTTCGCCCCCTCCTTTTGATGACATTCTCTGATTGGTCTGAGGGCCACATGATGCAACGGCCAAGGGCAAAGGTGTCCGCCAAAGAGGGGGGCATGACTTAACATGAAAGCCTCACTTTACATGCATGCGATGTAATCTACATCCTTCCTCCTTCCAAGCGCAAATTAAGCTCTACTATCCTACTACACGTATATATAGTTACGTACACATTTATGTATATATATATATATATATATGCTATAGTTGCTAGAGAGGGATTTGGATGCCGCTTCCCCTGTCAACTCCTCTTAATTTGCAAAAGGCCGGCCGACTCTCCAATCCTTTTCCCGACGTAGGGTAGCACTCGCAGCAGCACGAGAATGGAATATCTCAAGAAATCTTCTTCGCCTTTTGATGGCCCCCGGCCATGTCGCTGAAATCTTTTCTGGTGACGGGGATATTTGTATATACTAGTGCTACAAATGGGCCGGTCAATATGCGGTGAAAGCAAACGGACAAGGCAAAAGTTGGCCCGCACGTGTCTGTTTCCACCGGCAAAGTTTCACGTATTGGTTGGTGACACCGTGGAGTTGGATTAAGTCGTTCGTGCGTGCCTATTATATTGATGATGACGGGACCATGCTCTCTTTATATATATCTCATGGATTTGTGATGTATGACACAAAGCATTTGTTTTCATTTTCTGCTTGAACTGCACTAGCTATCATTCATTTTTGTACACATACACATATTCTGTTTTGTGGTAGTGTGTGAAAGGGATTTTGACTCACATTTGGTGCGTGGTCGCTTAGAAACCGATGGAGCAGGTCGCTTGTTCTGGGACCCTAGCTAGTCCACCCAAGAAAAAGCATGGAAGGAGGAACAAATAGCAGCATGTTTTTGTTGCCTTGTAGGGTGAAAGAAGGATTGCTTTTGTTTTACTAATGGAAGATAATTATATGGTCGGGTCTGCAAGTATGCATGTGGGCCATTATATTGTGCGTACTATATGCACGTTATATGTACGCTGTTCTTCAACGAACGAGTCAGTTCTGGCGACATGGCCGGAGACCTAAACTACTTTCTACCTTCTCATCATGCTTTCATATAACACTTGCTATTAACATTCTCTGACATGCAAATCAAACTTGTCTGAACTTTTTTTGGGTTTTGTAATCACTCGAATGTATAATTACTTACAGGATATATATTCCTCACATGATGAGGATGAGCTAGCAAGAAAAGGCTGCTGCCACAGTCAGCCGCTATGCTGACTGGAAGCAAGCCATGATTCTCGCAACTCGCAAGGGCCTGTACATGTACGCTAGTCCAGCAACATAGAGATTTCTGTACATACCCTGTACGAACGCTGGCGTATATAGTTTTGCACTATGATATGGCCCCCGCAGAATCCGACCGTAGGATGGCTCCAAATGTTCTTTTCTGACTCCTCGTTGACTGCTTCGTTGACTGTTGACCAAACTATCTCCATCTCCTCAGACTCCTTTTCTTCAGAGTGCATTCCCTTCATTCACAAACCTACTACTTTTATTTTTTGTGATTAATAACCTACTTAATTTCTGGTCAAATTTTAGTATCTTATTTCTGTTTCCAACATTCTGTCTAACTATTTTGCCTTATTTCCTCTTAATTTGTCATCAGCTCGAAGATGCAGCTACACAAAAATCATTTCATTTTTCTTCAAAAAAATTAATCTTTAACCGGTTTTCATCCTTAAAAGAGCACTTTTTTTAGTTTCCTTTCAAATCTGGTGGTAGTTTGTGAAACCGTAGTATTTGAGTAATTTCTGCAGTGAATGTCTCACCTAGTCCGATGAAATGATAATACCACTAGTAAAACCTGATCAGCTGATCAGAGTGCTTGAGCAAGTAGACACTATTGCAGCAATTGCGATCTTTTTTGTTTGCTTTGCGTGAACGCCAGCAATTGATGCATGTGAAACCATCTCAATCGCAACTACTCATCTCCAAGGAAAAAAAACGCAACTTCAACCAAGTTGGAGAACATTCTCTTGTCCTTCTCCGGGGGTGAAAGGCCCCAAGAGCTAGCTTCCATGCGTTACCTCCAAGCCAACCATCCCCATCTCCATCTCTTTGCCTTCGCTGCACAGCACAGCCACCGTCCTCAACTAAACCAAAACCAACTAATCTACACATAAATAATCCATGTTTACATACTATGCATTTTGTTCCCATCTTTTCTTCGAGTAACATTCATGGATTTATATGTCTTGACGTAGCATCAATGCAACTAGCTTTCGGTCAATGAATACATGGGGCATTCTTGGTGCATTCATGTGTACTACAAGACTTACAAGTCTTCACTTGCGTGCCAAGCCTTGGGTACTGGTCAAAAGACGAGAGCACCGAGCAGCACCTGCATAAACAATCACAGGAGCTTTTTCGCTGCTGACACTGTTCAGACAAAATTAGTGTGGTACTAGCATCTGATCCCAATTAACAATGAGCAATGTAACAGTTGGAGTAGGACATAAAGACCTAATGCATGCTACAGGTCAGTACTCCTGTAGATAACATAAGAAATGGAGAAGATGCAACTAACCTCTAGCTAATCATACAGTAACACGTACACACACGTCTTTTCATCCTTGGACAGATATGTAGTAATATTGAACCAGACTACGTAAATGCTGGAACAAGTTTCAGTTACTAATTAAGAAAAATGAAAAATCATCAGCTATAGTTGCAAACATGATCATTTGCCTCTGCCAGCTAACTGCTACAGATGCCAGATGTGCTGAACAGTGCGATAGTACCACATATTACTGGATTGAAAAATTTGACTCTTGTCTTCGAGTATGTGTACAATACCAATATAACCTCAGTAAAAACTCAAAGCAGATCGATCACAGAGAACAGTTGTGTTTGCAAGCATGGTCCAAATTTGTGGACCGAGGTGAGACCTACCACATTTTTCAGAGACAGCGGCGCCGAGGGTTCTAGCATAGATGCAAGTGTGTGGAGGTATGATCTTTTTTTTTTTTGGTGATTGCTATGGAGAGGTTGGTTGGTATAAAGGAATCTGGCCTGGACTGGAGCACATCCAACTGCTCCAGACAAAATCCAATTCACAAGTGAAAACCTAGAAAAACCAGGAGAGGGAACAGATAAGAGGCATGCTTGCTTTTTCTCCCCATTTGTCCCTCTCTCCCCCTCCCTGGCTTCTTGTTGCTGCTGGCTGCCGAGACTGGGAGAGGGAGTAGTGAAGTGGGCTTCTGCATCCTGGGAATAAAATGGTGATTCCCTGCCAATTTCCTCTCCATGTAGTCTCCATCAATCCAGAGCCAAAGTCCACAGTACTAGTGCATGGGGGCCTAGGAGAATATCACACAAAGCCTACGCGTGAGGCTTGTAGGGTGAGTCTCTGAGCATATGCACCACCTTCCTCCAACAGAGGGGAATGAGTGAGGTCTTTGGTACTATACTCCACATTTTATTTTGCCATTGGCGGCTGTGGGTGGTAGTGCCATGCTGAACATGCATGCTGCTAATTATTTATGTACTAACAAATGTTCTTTTATTACTTTCCTTAGAGTGCATGCAAATGTTTTTTTAGTTGCATATACTTTGTATCTTGACCTCTATCTTTATGATAAACAATAAATGAAATAGATAGAGAACCGTTGGAGTAGTAGGAATGAGTCGTAGCAACAACGAAAAGAGGGCAGCCACGCCGTCCCTTGCCCCTCTATAAATCCAGGCTCTCGTCTACCTGCTTCTACCTCACGCTCCCGTCCACTGTTCTCTCCTCCCCTAGCCGCCCTCGCCTTTGGCAGCAGTTTCTCCAGTCTCCTTGTCCCTTGGTGCTCGATCACCATGATTTGCTTGTGTTTTTGTGGGTCTTCTCCTTCGTCGTTCCTGCTCCTGCATCAGCCGCTCTGTTGGCTCGGCTTCCTGCTGTCGAACTCTGTCGGGCTGCGGATTGCTTATCGATCTTCTGCCGGAAAGGTTCGGTTCGGTTGATCAGCTCGATCGTGTGTGCCTGGCTCCCTGTATGCCACACATGTAGCCCAATCCATGGGGAGATTGGATGCTGTGGGTGGCGTGCAAGGAGCCAAGCATGCATATCATGATCTCCTTCCTCTCTATCTTTATACTCTCCTTTTTTTCCCTTTAATATCCCTGATGTATATATTTCACGCTGCTACATATGCCTTTCTATCTGTTGGATTTTGAATTGTTTGCGCAGGAACCAGAATTTTGGATTCGGGAGTGGTTTGTGGCCCTCTTCAAGCTTGATCCAGATCGGTAAGAGACGGTTTACAGTTCATCCTTTCTGATCCTGAAAACATTTTCTTTCTTTTTCGTGTAAGTTGGTATGGATCGTACTCCTAAATGCCTCTCGGCAACTTTGAGTGCTTTTGATTTCTCTTGAGTCGATAGAAATGGCTAAGGAATTTCTGTGGAAATGAAGCATCTGTTCTTGATTATAGGTGTAATTCGAATTAATCAATGATCTGACATATAGATAAACACCTCTTGTTTTTCCAGTTTTGTATCGACTTTTTATGGCGACGTAAAGATGTAGATGTGCACGCGACCCGCACCTCTTTGTGACGATCTATTTGTAATTTAGTTCTTGAGTTCTTCTGGACTAATGTGCGACTGAAACTGCTATAGCTGTACTATTTCATTTCGGAGAACGGACACGTATTTCAAATCTCTGCTGGAAATGGCCAGGTGTGATGGATGCAAGCTTCAGTTACCACTCTCCAATAGTTTGTTTGACTTTAGAAATTTGAAGATACACAAGGATTTCTTCAGTTTATAGCTATTTGTTCTTCTTCAAATAATTTTCTAAGTGTACGTCCACTGTTCTTAGGTGCAGCTATTTCTAGTTCTTATCATCGTATGCTTCTCAAATTTCTTTGTCCATGCTGTGTCTCTCGAAGCTAGCTACCGTTCTTTCTCTTTCGATCAAATTTATGTTGTGCGATTTTCTAATTTCTTAAATGTAGTACAAACACACTTGTTCCAATAGAAATCATAAATCTATTAGTAGATACATAATCAAACCGACATGTATATTTGCAGTGGCAACCGATCCTTTCTATAAGCTGATCTTTCTTTGAAAACAAGAGTTTTTACAAATAACAAACGTATAGGATTATCTCCTTTATTTGGTACTAAGATAGTGTAATGCGGTTTCTATTGATGATTGATACTCTCTCTCTCTCTCTCTCTCTCTCTCTCTCTCCAACCAATGTATTTACTCTATTCATGTGAATAAAACGTTTCTTTACCTCTGAAATGTGTGAATATAGAACTATATAGATACTGTAGTATATCAGAAACGAGTATTTTTGGCAGTGTCAATATAGAACTATATAGATACAACATTCCTTTAACTGAGGATGTGAACATCCATTTGTTTCCCTAGGACAATGCTAAACTAAGACGGTAGCCGCTAATTCGTCTGTATTTACTCGTCCTCATGTAATGTCATGTTTGATAATAACATGTTGTAAGTGTTTCATCACCTATACGGAACAGCAAAGGCTTTGCACTTTTCAAGGAAGAGGAGCTTTTGCAGCTTAAAAGAGCAAGCTGCAGGCGTCCACGCGCGAGATGGATGCGTACGTATTCATTTGTACGGTCTAATCTAACCAGATTTTGTGGTGTATGCATATATAACTTGCCTCTCGATACAAGCTCGCCGAAAGAGATGGATTCTGAAAGATGTCATGCCCGTGTCAGTAGTCGATGTCAAACCCAGCATCTTGCGACTCGTTGGGGGACGAAATTCGGACCAGAAAAAATAGGATCAATATCTCTCTCGGCTACAGTAGCTATCTACACATGCATGTGAGATCTCTGAAAGTTTGTATAGTTACCAGAACGATCTCGTAGTTTGCTCAGGCAAATTTGTCGGTTCGAACCAAGGTTATTCCTGTAAGATTTTGATGAATATATTGAATCACACACACTTCTCCTACTTAGGATTTGGCAGCCTACTTTACAGTTAAGATCAAGCCTGAAGTGCTGAAATGGTACAGCTATAGCTTTGCCAGTACCGTGGAGTAGTACAATGTTGCAACCTGCTGGAAGCTTTGCCGGCTGCGTAAGCATGATCCTTTGAACAGAATATACACGTCTGTTCATGACATGACTATGTTCACATATAATATGTGCTTGTTTTCATGTACTTTTATATTGGCCAATGGCAATGGCTGCGCACACAGAAGAGCGGCGCATGCCCTAGCCCGGTCGTTAGCTCCATGCTCCTTGGCGATGGATGATGCTGGGGGCCGAGCCAAGCCAAACACAAGACTTTTGTCTCGCCGGATGTGCATGCTCCAGTCTAGCCTCTTCCACCTGAACTGCAAATGCATGTGGTGGTCCTCACCTCCCACAGGTCAAGTTGCCAGAGAGAGAGAGGTAGCTTTGGCTGTGGCATTGTCCTCTCAAGCTCAGATAGCAAGGTCTCGCCATGCATGCTCTCAGCTTTCTCTCCTTCCAAGGCCTGCGAGATGTCCTCCAAAAGCCATCGAAAGGGAAATTCCCCCATCTCGTGCCTCGCCATCCTATCTCTCACACCATGCTTCCCCAAAAAAGTTCTCTCTCTACAGCTGCGGCTCATGCCTGTGTGCGTTCATCATCGACTACGAGTGGTAGACGCCGTTGAATAG
>LAPY01000070.1:141523-156390 GCA_000970635.1 Eragrostis tef | reverse complement strand
GCATGGCACAATTTGTAGTAGTAGCTGGCGCAACAGCCATGGAATTGGTCGTCTGCGCGCAGGAGACGACGGACGCAATCGCCATTCGCCTCTCTGTCTGTCGCGCCACAGGGGAATGCATGAAGCGGGATCAATAGAGTCACGTTTCCCCCTCCGGAACGAAATGGCGTCGCTAGCTGCTCCTCCAGGCAAATGCGTGCAGTCTATTTCAACGATCTAGCTAGTGTGACCAAAAAAAGCATATGGTCGGTCGTCGCGGTCCCTGCAGCTTTGCTCCTGCATGCATGCGTTGCGCGCTAGCTGGCGGCCGAACGAAATGGCAAATCTCTGACCCGTTCGTCGGCGGTGCATGAGCGATCGACCGACGGATGGGTGGACGATCGAGGCAACACGTCGCCACACGGTGCAGAAAAGGAGCGTTTACTGCTACTGCTGCAGGATCGATCGAGTCACGTCTCAGCGCCCGCGCGCTCCCTCGTGCAAGTCGGCGACTGAAAACAACTGGATCTGGATCCAGGGGGCGAGCGAGGGTCGTACTAGTACGCCGGCCGACCGAGCCGTCCCTCTCCGGCGCCCTGTGCGCGGGCCGCGCCTTTCTCTGCCCAGAGCGATGCATGGCAACAGCCGATCACCGCCCACATATTGGTAATTGGTTCGGCTCTCTGTTGCTCTCGCTATTCGTCCTTCTCCATCCATCCATCCATCCATCCATCCATCCATCGCTGTGTGTGTTGGTCGTTCAAGTGTCATGGTGATTCGCGTCGCAGTCACCCAAAGGCCCTTTTCATGCGTCCGTTGTGTCATGGTACCGTCTTGTTCGGGTGCGTACAGAGAACTACAGACCACAGACCATAGCCATTACGGCCCAAGATTGTGGAGGTGGACCGAGCCGGCTGTGAGGCCCGTAACGGACTAGCAGGTTGAAGGCCCAGTAGGCTGGGTCCCACTCCTCCCCGCGCCGCAGCCTCGGAAGCGGAAGCGACTTCTCGGCGCGCTAATCAGCCCACGCCACTCTGTGCAGGCCTGCAGAGGCCGGCGGCTGCCCAGAGTTGAGAGTTTCCATGGCGGTGAGCTAAAGAAAGCTCGATATGATGGCCGGCGAAATTGGCAGCTTGCCACCACGGTGTGATCTGATCACGCGCCGGCAGCTGGACTGGGCCACTCTGCCGTCATCGTCGTGCTCATCCTCCTCGCTTGCGCACGTACGTACGGGCGGATCAGATCGACGCTTTCGTCAGAAACTGGACGACATCCTCACCAGCACACGTTTTGTGCGCGGCGTCTTGTGTGCACCGAACCTGTATCTTCTTACTAATAACAACCGCACACTGCTTCGGATCGAGCAAAATATCATCGTCTTGCTGGCCCGTGGTTTCGCTGATAAGGACAGCTCGAAGGAATCCATATCCTCAGAGTAACATTCTTTTCTTGGTTCTTCGCGTCGAGATCATCGAATCTTTCGTCAGGGCTATACAGAAGCACGAGTCCAAATAGCAGCACCCCGTTAAGAGTAAAGAATGTTGCACGGATGAGGAAAGACCTGCTCGCATTTTGGTGCCTACTAGTATTAATTGCTATACGCAGGTAGCTAAAGGCATGGTGCATGCATACGGAAATGGAAGAGTTGCTTGCTCACGAGTTAAGCCAGATTTTGGGCAACAAGCTGTTTGGTGGCCATGTGGAGTGCCAGGGAACAAATTAGCGGAGACAGGGATATATACCATCAGTCATATGGACTCATGGGTAGGTTCCTCGCGACCAACTTGGGCGACATAGGCGTGTCCAAATGGATTAAAAAAAAATGAACTGTTACTACTACCTCAGTAGGTAGGTCCATGCATGTTTTCCTGGCCGCCGATAGTGATCATGGGCATCCAGATTAAATTAAGCAGCTGGTAGGTGCTTTTGTCACAACAAAGCCGTGATCGGCATGCAATCAATCGATCCAACACTATGGCCTTTGCTAATAAGTTAGTCACGCACGCAAAGTGGATAGTAGCGTGTGGCCTCAATTCTGTTAGCTAGCTTGACATGATTTTGACGTGTTTGCTTGGAGCGAGGAGAGATGCATATATGATAATTTCATCTTTCGATAATGATCAAACAAAGGCGCCCAGCGAGGTAGACTACTATACATCCCATCACACATCATAGTACAGTTCAGTGGCTTCAGCGTCAAGAACGAAAACGAAATCCGACCTTATCGCACTACACCTCGCTCAAATTAAAGCTCTCGCTCTCCCACGCACAAATGAAAATTTCGTCTTTAGAATGCTAGTAACGCTCATCACGCACCCATCGTGCCGACATTCTATGGATCACATCAGAGCTAATTAGGGCAGGTCAGTGAAAGGAGCGACATCCGAGCTTCAACGTTCTGCTTCCACCTGGTCGGGAAAAAAACGTTCTGCTTCCACCGTCTGAAATGTAAGTATACCTTAATACGGCCTGCTTTGCTGACGAGCCAACGCACACAGCCGTTTCAAGATTGAAGTGAAAAAAGAATTATCGAGGCGACAAAGGCGCGACCAAGAGTTCTCCGACGGACCTGGTCGCGGCGCTGCATGATCCGGCCACCGAGATGATTTTATTTAGTAAATGAAATAAAAGGCAGTGCACTGTCAAGTTAGTTTGCCAACCACGCACTAGCTAGTGGATTGTTTTATGCTGGTGATTTGGCTTTGATTCAGCAACCTGGCAACTGCAGCAGCCTGTAGCTGTCAAACGATGTTCCACATGGCACATGCATGGAAGATACGTACGTACGTACCGAGACCCACAAGCACCAACGCGTCAACATTCCAATTCCACTCCACTGCTTCCACAAGCCGCGCCGATTAATTAGTTCGTGAGGCGCGACCAGATCACCGAAAATGTCGATCTCAAACGTTTATTAAAAGCCGGCCATATGTGCGTGTCAGCACGCGAGCGCGAGCGTCGTGCGTGGCGTTTTTCGTGTCATGAACGGTGCCATCAGCGGTGGAACGCAGTGATGATGTCTGGACCTGTCAGTCAGCACTCAACGGGGAAAACGGCGTCTCAAGTCTTTTTTCTCGTATCCCCTTTCTCACTACGTACGCGTCACATAAGTCAGTCAGTCAGAAGATTCAAAAAAAAAAAAGCCAGTCAGTCAGTGATGGCATGGCGGATCGATTGGCAGCCAAGCGAGCCAGGCTCCACGGTTCGTGGTCTCATTTTCAGTGGATAGGATAGCGGATAGTACTTGGTTTCGTAAAAATGGTGTTTTTTCCCCTCGTCGGAAGAGAAAATGTCGTCATTTCTGAACCGCGTGAATAGAAGCACCACTTTCTCCTGTGTGGTCCAGCAGCCGTTGCGCACGAGGAGACAGATAACCCGCCGCCATTTCTGAACCCTGCTCCTGACTTTCCTGCGAGAGCTTTTTCACGGGGCCAACAACGCGAAGCCCGCCTCCGTTTCTCTCGCCGGCGCGATCGAGCTTGCCGCGGCAACGGCGGCAACATGCGCGCGCAATTGCAGGCGTAAAGGCATTCTCCCTCGCGTTTTCTTTCGCCGGAGGCCGTGGAAGAGGAGAATACCATTTTCGCCGGCTCCCCTCCCACTCGCGGCATATTTCTGGCTCCAGGACCGCGAGGAAGGTGCCTGCGTCGTTTTCGACCAACGGGCTTGGTTTTCATGACTTTAAGACACGCCTTTCTCCCACCTTTGATACTCTGGACCGCAAGACCAGTGGCGCCTCCGGCTCCGATGGACTAGCTTACCACGCCAGGCAGCTCAGCTGAGCTTGCTTTACTGACAATCTGTAGTCGCTGATTGACTTTTACCGCTCACGAGATTGATGAGCCTGCAATTGGCATGCTCCGGCTCCGCCAACTATGAGGAGTCTCTCTCTGCTTGACACTTTACGTGTAGCGGAGACTGTGGTTCGGTATTGACCGTATGCGCACACACGAAAAATGTGCACATTTCTAGCATGAATTAGCATTGTACTACTATTTCTCTTCCTCTAACCGAGGGCGTGACGGAATTTTCCAGTCAAGAGTGAGCCGCCTATCCTTTGTCCTCATCCAGACAGAACGGGGATTCACGGACCGAAACGCTACAGATAGTAAACCTGGGGGGGCGGAATGCAAGAAACCCACTGGCAAAAGCGCCCGTCCACCTGCCCGGACCCCTGTTCCCCCTGCGCGAGGCTCCACAAGACAAGACCACAACAAGAGCGCCACCAGTCCATCGCCAGCCCACTTGCGAGCGCCGCGCCGCTTCCTCGAACTCATCGGATCCTCCATGGACAACGCCGACGGCCCGCCTCCGGAGTCCGGCGATCGCGCGGTGAGGTTCCCCCCGTCGCTCTTTGAACACCCCAACCTCCCTGAGTTTTTAGTTTCGTCCATTTCTCGTGTAGTTTTGGTTGCTGCTCGCCTGATTTCGTGATTCTCGTCGGGAATTACGAGGAACTGCTTACTTAGCTGCCCGTCTTGTATGTTTTAATCCAAATTCAGGCGTAATTCTGCTTCTTGAACTACAGAGACGCGACCTTCGTGTCCGAATTGTGGCCGAGTTTGGGCGAATCTTTTGGGCCTGCTCTTTGTGCTTCCCTTCAATCTTTTCGGTATACTAGATTAGGACTGGAAGATCGAATCTTTCCTGCTTTTACTCCATCAGGCACTTGGTCACTTTTACAATTAATTGCTCCTATTGGCTCAACTTGGCTTTCATGTGCTGTCACACGAAATAAAATTGGGCCAGCTTCTGCTCTAGTTTCAGGTTAGCCTACCTTTCTGATGAAACTTGTGTAGTGACTACTGAATTCTTCTGACCTATCACCAAGTAATTCTGTGAGTATTTCGTAAAAAAAGTAATTCTGTGCTTACATCTCACATCTGTGACTGTATGAATACAATGTCTGAAGAACAGAAGACTAAATTCAGTATTGATACCTCATGAAGCCATGATTTCTCCAGATTACACCTGTAACGAATCTAACATTTAAAATGGCATAATCAGTCGATGTGATTGTTAAGCACTGAGAAAATTGCTATTGAGAAAGCCAGGGGAGATAATGATAATGTTTGGTTAGGTTACTTGAGTTTCTGTTCCTTACTTCCTTTGTTAGCATTAAAATTTAGCCTCCATGGATGCGTGAAGGAGCGCATACAGATACATCATTAGGAAAGGAACAGTTTGATATTATAGCTCTTGTCCATGGTTGAGACGAGTTCCATGATCTTGACAACTTGTAACAGCTCATGAATCATTATACGCTGCCTTCCTCTTTCATGGAAAGACTGGCATTTGTCCCCTTATCAGTTTATTCCGTTCAACAAAGCTTGATCTGACTTACTCTATGTTAGTTGTTGACTGTATTGCTTACTTGACTGTGCAGGCACCGGACCAGGATGGCACGGACCAAACTGCATCTGGGCATAATCCGCGAAGGCCAAACCTTTCTTTGCAAATACCAGCTAGGACATTGGATAACCAGATGCCTACTTCAACGAGAATTAATATACCAGCCAGCCCCAGTTCGACGAGAGCTGGTTTGCCACCGAGGCCTAATTCAACTAGAACAAAGTCATCAATCAAGAACATTGTTCCTCAAAACAGTTTCAGGGCAAGGAGTTCAGCCCCAGAAGGTGATCGGGTGATCCTTCTAAATCCTGGGACACCATCAGAAGGGCAGCAGGAAAACCTAAACACAGCAAGATCATTTTCTTTTAGAAAGGTCATTAATTCTTTGGCAGCAAAACGGACCCATTCTCTTCCGGTCACGCCTATGGGAACTACCGAAAAGGTTTCATCTCCAGGAAATCAGATAGAAAACCTGCCAACTACATCTGTAAGTATTACTGCGAAACTATGTTCATATAAATGCTAGATATGGTTCTACTTTCACATGCAGTTTATTAACATTATGTTTGAACACTTGTTTATGCCTTTACGCTATTAGCAGAATCAAGAAGTTCAAGCAAAAATAAGGCGTTCTTTATCAGTACCAGGAAACCGCAAAAACAAGAGTTTGAGGAGGGCTGAATCATTAGGTGTCATTCGCGTGATTCCGACAACCCCACGGCCTGTTCCAGTTGACACAATCACATCAAATGATGGCATTCAAGAAACAGCCGATGGTATATACTTGTTTTAACCATTACTTTGATATGTTTCATAGAACAAACCTTGCTTCATAAAGCATGGTGTGCTCACTGAAGTGTAATTTTGTGTTCTGACAGTTCCTGAGGACGAAGGAGAAGATATTCCTGAAGAAGAGGCAGTCTGCAGAATTTGTTTTGTTGAACTCAACGAAGGAGGGGAAACACTTAAAATGGAGTGCAGCTGCAAAGGAGAACTTGCCCTTGCACACAAAGATTGTGCTGTCAAATGGTTTAGCATCAAAGGAAACAAGATATGTGATGTCTGCAAACAAGAAGTTATGAATCTGCCTGTGACTTTACTGAGAATACCAACTCAAACTGCGAACAGACGAATGGCAAATGCTGCTCAGCAGAGAGCAGCAGCTCAACAATACAGGTAAAATACATAAGAGAAAAGCACTAGTATGGGCCTATGATGTATTTACATATTTTTGCTGCTATCATGACACGGAGATGGACTGTACTGTTTCTGTATGTTCCGTAATGACTTGCTTGCTCACATTTGGGCTTCTTTTTTTCTTTGACAGATTTTGGCAGGACATTCCAATTTTAGTGATGGTTAGCATGCTTGCGTACTTCTGTTTCTTGGAGCAACTTCTGGTTTGTGATTCTTTGCTTTCTTTACTTACCAGTGCGTCTTAATGTACAGCCAGAGTCTTTTCTGCTTCATTTGGTAACATAGAATTCCGTTGGATCAGGTTACCGATTTGCAGTCGCGCGCCCTGGCAATTTCATTGCCTTTCTCATGCGTATTGGGCCTCCTTTCTTCTATGATAGCGTCGACTATGGGTAATCTTTTCCATTCATTCTTCTGTTGAAAGGTTTTGTAGCGTCATGAAACTAGTTATTTTATGCCAAAAATTAGAAATCATTTTAATGATTAATAAGTAGTTGTAGAGATAAAGTGTGGTATTTCCATGTTGCTTGCTCTAATCTGTAACTCCAATGCAAAAAAAGGGAAAAAAGTGGAAGTTTACTTGATTTTAGTAATTGTGCAGAAAAACTCTCACACTAAATTTTACCTATTTGCTTAGGGTTGAACTTTCATTTTGCTATCTGGTGAGATTTTCTTCTTGCCACCATTAAAATCATTTTTTAAATCTTGCAGTGTCGAAGAGCTATCTATGGGCTTATGCTTCGTTCCAGTTTGCTATTGTGATCTTGTTTGCTCATATATTCTACAATGTGGTATGAAACTCTTCCCATTGATTAGATATGATGCAGTTAATGTGCGTTCTACACTGATTATATTTTTATGATCACATACAGTTGAGAGTGAATCCAGTCCTTGCAGTCCTGCTCTCCTCATTCACTGGGTTTGGGATTGCTATCAGTACGAACTCGCTGCTAGTAGAGTACCTGAGGTGGAGATCCAGGAGGAATCAGCGTCTGCCTCAGAGAGCTTCCAATGATGCGCAGCGTCCAGAATCTGAAAATAACCATGAAAATGAAAACAATGGTGACAGACAACAAGGGCACAATCCAGAATCTGGTAACAATGCTGTGTGATGATTCAGGTATCTTATCAAATCCAAGAATTGGTTTCTCTTCTTCTCAAGCCGTGAGTACTTCCACTGATCTTTTATATGCTCATCTCTTTCTGTTGTGTCTGCAGATTAAGAAATGCAAGGAGTGTTTCACTAAAATCCAAAAAAGTAAAACAGGGTTTCCTCCAAAGAAAGAAAGAAGTGTAAGGAGTGGGAACAGCTGGCTTTGATATGTGCAGTGGTTATCGCCCGGTGGACTTCAGACCTCAAATGCAAGAGCAGAAACCAGAAAACAGTTCATATGGTGGTGTAGGAGTCCTTGCGTCGTTTGCGACACATGCAGGGTGCCCACGGATACGTTTCAGCAAGACATCCCAACGTGCCTATTATTAGTCTGTTAGTTTGACATCAAATTCACGCTTTCTTAGGTGTAAATTTATTGTATGTGATACAGGAAAATCATATCTGTCCGAATGAGGGCAGCCTATAGTTGTGAATTTACCTTTTACCAGCCACATAGATATAGATAAATGCAATATAGTTGACCAGTATTTAGAGCTCATATAGTCCTACCTACATCAGAAGCATTCAGGTTGTTCTTTATAGTTAGTCGTTTGTAACTGAGAATCACGGATTTGTGTACGCGAGAGATTGAATGGAATACTGAAATGGATTGTGAAGGTGATGATGATTTTTCTGTAAGTTTTGATGCTAACATAATGCACGTCCTAAGCTATCTAATGGGACCATGAGTAGACATTGGATCAGACTACTTGGAACAAATATGATAAATTCAATTTAAAATCAATTCGTTCTGTGCCATGACAACCTATCTGTTCAATGCTACAGCTGCAGCCAGTATCAGTCGCTTGATATGCGCCCTGCTGCACGAACTAGTTCACAACCTATCTGTTCAATGCTCACCTCGGTTTGGATCACACATTGGAGTGTGTCAGTGTGTGCATAACAGCATAGTCTATCTATCCTTGCTCAATCCAACATTTGTTGTGGATATTGTTGAGGTTGCCTTGCGTGGCGAAACTGCCAAACTAATAAATCCAAAGAGTCACGTTTAAAGCAGGCAGGCGAACACGAGCAAACGCCTCACTCAGGTAGCGAAGACCTTAGAGCGTCGAGCACACCATTCCATCGTCCTCCTCTTCACCGGCGCCGGCCCCGCGCCGCCGAGCCCTCCCGACACCTTCCTTCACCGAAGTACGCCGGCCGCCACCATCGGTGCGCGTGGGTGAAGGATTCATCTGGGTGTGGAGCTGATTGAGTCCTTTGCTGGTATGGAATCCAAACTTGCCTTGATGGAGCAATTTAGCAGCAAATAAGCCCTGCTCATGGATATGTTGGAACTGTTGTGAGCAATCGAAACCATTTTTCTTCTCTACCAGTTAGTATCGGATTCCTCTCCTGCACATCACACAGCAAGTCCAGGACATGGTGGGTTTAGGATGGAGAATCGGGTCAAAAATGCAGCGAGGTTGGAGCTGCCTCAGGGGCTTCACTTCTGCTGCAATTCCGTCTCACCTAGAGGTGCCCAATTATCTGTTGTGCTCCTCCCTGCAGTATCCAATTGCCTACTTTGTTTTGTGTCAGTGCATAGTTAACTTGCCTAATTTTTGTTAGAAATGATTTTTTTTACTTCAAATCACTGCATCCTGATTTATGGTACATATCCACATTCTTTTTGCTCCGTTGATTTTCATCAGTTGCTGGTGCTTTTCAGAATGTTGGATTCATAGGACTGGGGAACATGGGTTCTCATATGGCAAGGAACCTAATTATGGCTGGGTATAAAGTGACTGTTCATGATATGTAAGTTGTCAACAATTTTCTTATTTGTGTGTTTTTTTTAAAAAAAATCATTAGTTTATTTTGTCCGTATTTGGTCAACTTAGCAAGGATGTAGAAAGGTTTTAGTCTTATTCTGATGTGCTGTTTTTTAGCTGCCACCAAATTATTGTTAGAACACGTAAACATTGATATGTCATATCAGAAATGAGAGTGCCATGAAGAAATTCTCAGACGATGGAATTCCCACTAAACAGTCTCCACTTGAAGTGTCAAAGTCGAGTGATGTCATAATTACCATGCTTCCATCCTCTTCCCATGTAAGTGGATTGCATCCGTAATTCCCATTCTTGTCAGTCAATTCTGAATTTCACTGCCTGGGTCACAAAAAGGGAAGTAATTATCCTGTCATAGACCATATTTGTTTCTTGAACTGTTGATACAGGGTTCTATGAGATAGTAATGCATGAGCATTTTAAGTGTCTTTTATTAAATTGAATGCTTACAAGTTCACAGGCGCTTTTCAGGTTTTAGATGTATACAACGGACCAAATGGCTTGCTTGGTACTGGGGAGCGCCTTGGACCATGGTTGTACATAGATTCATCTACAGTTGACCCACACACATCAAGAAAGATATCTATAGACGTTGCAAGATGCCATTTAAAAGAAAAGAGAGGTCAATAGCTATAATTCTCTGTTGCCAGCAAGATTTAATAAATGGAATTTATAAAAAAAAATATAATGAATAAGTTGTGCGCTTTCTGTACATTCAGGCCATGCTGAAAAGCCTATGATACTGGATGCTCCTGTATCTGGAGGGGTTCCAGCCGCAGAAGCCGGGAAGCTAACCTTCATGGTACTATTTTTTTTTTTGGAAGTTTTTTTGCAAAATTTGGCCGTTCATATCATTATACGTACACTTGCTAGCAGTTGATCCTTATCACATACTGATTCATAGGTTGGTGGTTCAGAGGAGGCATATATAGCAGCCAAGTCCCTACTTCTCTCAATGGGGAAAAAGGCGATTTACTGTGGCGGGTCTGGAAATGGCTCGGCAAGTTTCTGTTAACCCCAATCCTTCACTGATAATTCTTGGTATGCAGAAAAATCTAACTCAATTTTGATATTTGTTTTGATTTTGCAGGCTGCAAAGATCTGTAACAACATGGCAATGGCTATTAGCATGCTTGGGGTCTCCGAGGCTTTTGCTCTTGGTCAGAACCTTGGGATCAAAGCAAGCACTCTTACTGATATATTTAATTGCTCAAGTGCCCGCTGTTGGAGCAGGTATTGCTTCCACTTCCCCTCTTCAGGTTGTCATCTGACACGAAGCAATTGTGAGATTTGCATCTTCAAGCATTGCAAGTGTGGATAACCATATTTTACTTAGGTATACTGTTTTTCATCTTACATTTTAAATCATTAAATTTTGAACCCCAACAGTGACACGTATAACCCAGTTCCTGGAGTAATGGAGAGTGTGCCGTCGTCAAGGAACTATGATGGTGGTTTCACCTCCAAACTAATGGTACATCGTGACAAATTTCCCTGCTTGGTCGAATTTAATTGTAGAGTATGAGGTACATGCTTAAATTCACCTACGATGAGCAGCTGTGCCTGAGAAGTGAATTGCTTGCATGCAATCTAATTACTATTCATATCTTTTACTGGCCCTGAAGGTTTTCCCTAGGACACCCTACTTACATATTATCAAATTTGGATTTGGCCATGTACACCTCTCTGCAGGCTAAAGATTTGGATTTGGCCATGGCATCTGCGTCAGGAGTTGGCTTCAAATGTCCCATGGGCTCTGAAGCACTTCAAATGTAAATTCCCTGTTTACCGAAACTTACCTAGAAGCAGGCCCTTTCCTCTGCTGCAGGACTAACCGGTACTCTCTGCAGTTATCAAAAATTATGTGAGGATGGGTGCCAATCCAAAGACTTCTCGTGCGTGTTCCGCCATTACTATGCTGGCAAGGATGAAAAGTGATCGTCAGCTAACATGCCGCCTGGTAAAAATAAATAAAATAAAGCCAATGGATTGATTGAAGTGTAAGCAGCACCGAGACGAGCTTGGAGTCACCTCTGTAAAATTTAGTTTGCTTCTCTGCAATAGATTATGAATTCAACTCAAATCCTTGAGCCAAGAGGTACCCAAGTTCAGCACTTTCTTTTCCTGTTCTCACCAGCTAAATTGTAGAGTTATGATTCAAAACTGTTATACATACAAATGAAAAAGATTTATACGCAAAGCTGAATGATTCAGTTGCACAACATCAAATGTTTCTTAAAGCTTTGTTTTTTTGGAAGCTTTGTACATCGTCGTTTAATTTTGTACTATTGCGTGATCCAAGTCCCTTTGGAAAGCACTTCTTACCTTCTCTCCTTCGGGTCAGGAATCCACACACAACAAAACAGAAAAAAGTCAAAACTTCATTTGAACTGAAACTCATTTTGATTGTTTACAGTGGTTGAATCAATTATAAAAAACATTATCCATAATCCAACTCATGAATACAGAGCATCATCGATTGAAATACTCTCGGCCAGAGAGCTGTGACACCCATACAAAATGTGAACCGCAGCAGTGCAGAACGAATATGAATTTTGATATGGCAAAACTGACGGCCAGAACAGCTTCAGAAGCAGGATTCAGTCATCCAAGCACAAGAGAGACATCTTCTCTTCAACAGAGCAATCCACCTGGCAAGACGAACGGCAAGCAGCAGGGATCAGGATGAGCCCCAGGCACCGCTGCTCCGTCGGAGGCTGCGAAGCGCGGGCGCTTCGGTACTCCACCGCGTCCTGAAGTATGATGTTCCCCTGCTTGTCGATGCAGTGGAACAGCCCGAGGAAGTAGCGGCCGTCCTTCACCCCGATCAGCATTCTGCGGAAGAGCAGCTTCCGGAGTTTCGAGACGGCCGGTGAGCTGCTGCTGCCGCCGCCGGCATCTGCAGGCGTGGTGATGCTGTTGCCGTAAGCTTCTATAGAAATTGGGAGGGCTTGAGATAGCGCCGATTGTCCTTCCATTGTGCCCTTTATTCCCTCTCCTGGAGAAGCACCGCACATTCAATAATATAGCTAAATAGAAGAAGGGAATCGGATTGGTATCCCGCCATGAAGGGGATGAACAAGCCTCTTGGTAAAACAAAGAATCTCCGCATAGTCAATAGCTTGCTAGGGTTCCTTACCGACAAAAGGCTGATGGAGAAGAGCTCGGCGTGGATCTGGTACCAGATGAGGTTAGGAGGGGTTAGAGAAGAAGACTAGCGAGGGAAGAGATCCTTCGTTCCCGGCGAGTGGACGGGAGCTCGGCGGCGCGGCCGGATGCCGGAGGAGATCACGACGACGACGGGGGATAACTGGTTCGGTTTGGTTAACCGATGCGGCCCATATTGCTATCGGAGGCCCACTAAAGCTTAAAGCTACCATTTCAAAAAAAAAAAAAGCTTAAAGCTACACCCATATTCCTCCATTAAAAAAAAGGAAGGTATCCATGTAGTCCACTTAACTCCCTAAATTATTTTTTGTCCATTTTACTCTCTTTAACTATTTACATTAGTTCAATTTACTCTTTTATGAATTTTTTTCTTTTTTCTATCTCTAGGTACGCATCATGGTTGAATGTGAAAATTCGTGAGATTATAGTCTGAAACATACCTTACATTAGAAAAATGTTTGAAGATTTTTTTTAATTGTTTGTACGTGAAAAGTATGCAATGCAAATTAGACATATAAGTTAGAATAATGGAAGAAAATATTTTTACAAAAATCTGGAACAATTTTTTTAACATAGGGGATGATGTCATCTATCAGCCTACAAAATTTGAACTTCAAATTAAACCTGTACGTAGAGAAACAAAAAAGTAAAAATTCACGAGGGGTGAATTGAACCAATCTAGATAGTTTGAGGTAGTAAATTGGACTAAAACTTAGTTTAGGGGGTTAAGTAAATAATATGAATACTTGAGGGTAGTAAAATGGACTTCTTCCAAAAAAAAACGTATTGTATATCTTTCTAGACTAGATGAGCAATTCTTATTTGCATAACGTGACCAATAAAATTCAGGTGAGGATGCCCTGAATGTAAAAATATATATTTATATTTATTACTCTCTCTTTTTGGAGAAATGAAGTCGTTTCTGACCAACTATTTGTACTAGTCGCAGCTCATTTCTGCTATTGGAACGACATCATTTCTCGAATATAGGAAGTATAAAGTGTTGTCTTCTTTAATGATGAGAAAACAATCACTAATAATCACAGTATATTTTTTATAGACTACTCAAATCTTTTGAATTATCGACAATCTTAAATATTAGAGTAAATTGTACAAAACTACACTTAAAAACTATTTGTGTCAAAGTTTTATCAAAAATTACAACTTTTAAAACCTATGTCAGAGACTATTTTGACCAAGTATTTCAGAATACTACAACTTTTGTGTTCTGTCCCACATGTCAATCTCAGTTTTAAAAGACTACCATCTGTGAGACTGACATAATGGAGGCGGACACAAAAGTTGTAGTTTTCTGAAACACGTGGTCGAAATAGCTGTAGTTCTCTGAAATAGGTTTCAAAAAATGTAGTTTTGCGAAAACTTGTCACAAATAATTGTAGTTTTGTGCAATTTACTCTAAATATTATGAGAGCATAACACTACATCCTAGTCATAAATCTAGGTGTTAAATAACACAAAAATTCATAGCTTTGTTATTTGCATAATTGAATTGTATGTACCTTTCATGGTGCTCCTCAGATAACAACAAGACACCTTGCAATTCATATTTTTTGTTTGACTTTTTAACCTATTTATTTCATCAAACACTATAGAAAGTCGATTTAGGAACACATCAATAAAGCAACATTTTATTCACGATTGTGTATGCAAGTTTTTTCTCGAACAATTATTCTGTTTTTCTAGCATCATTTTCCTAGAGTGATTATGTATAAGATCATGCTAATTGACCTTGTATACGCTAGCTTCTGAAAAGGAAAAAAAAGAATATCAATGGTTTTTTTAAGACAAGAAAGCCAATGATTTATGGAGGGTTATCGCCCAATATGTTTATCATTCTGTTTCTTTGGACGATAAAATACCTTTCGAGTGTTTATGGTAGACGTAGTAGTAATTTTTTTTCTTGTTCTTATGCTATATGTTTAACCTGCACGAGAATGCCGTTGATTTGCTTGATCCGACGGCTGAGTAGGCGCCACATAGCTTACAGCATCATGCCAGAAGCAATTCTTGTTCTGCTGTACTACCGGCCTCTCCCCCTCGGCTCCTCCCTCCCAGAAAAAAAAAAGTTCTCTGTTGCCGATTCCCAAACCCTAACATCTCCCCATGGACGACGGCGACGGCGGCCTCAGCTTCGATTTCGAGGGCGGTCTTGACTCGGCCCCGGCGGTTGGCGGCCATGCGCCGTCCTCGGTCGACCCCGGCGC
>LAPY01000070.1:41259-68625 GCA_000970635.1 Eragrostis tef | reverse complement strand
TGGAGCTTCCTGCTCCTCCTTCCCCTTGTCTGGCAGTTTCTTCCCCTTCTTTCCCTGAACTGGCGCTCCCTTCCCCTCTTTCCCCTGGCATGGAGCTTCCTTCTCCTCCTTCCCCTGGACTGGCAACTTCTTCCCCTCCGCCTGGACTGGGCCTTCCTTCCCTGGACCTGCCTCTGCTCCACTGGAGCTGCCTCGCGCGGCCGCTACAATTCCGGACCCCATATCCACCTCCACCGGTGGGCCTGTTGCCCCAGGCGCCCTCGGCATTTGCTCCCCTTCCGGCTTGGCCTTCGGTGGCGGCGACACCTCCACCTTCTTGGCCTTCCGTCGCGGCATCTTCCTCGCTCCACGAAACCGCGCGCGGCGGAAATGGGGTAGGCCGTAGGAGAGGGCGGAGGCGGAGACGCGGGCGACGGCGGCGAGGGCGGAGATGGAGGAGACGCGGAAACACGGGCGCGGAGGCGGAGATGGAGAGTGGAGACGCTGAGGGAGACTTCTAGCAAATGCACGTCAGCTATACCTATTTTTTTCTTGAGAATGAATGAACGTTTCCTGCTGGTATATACACGCATCACCAAAAGGCTACAGCCAAAAAGGATATACGAATTCACGAGGTTTCGATTCCAGAAAGCCGATTGCATTTATCAAAACCGTTGCACCGTGCGCAGCACGTACACAGAATGATTATCAAAAGACAAGAGAGAGGAAATCGAGGAGCTAGAAGCAAGCCGGCGACCTAATACAAGGACTAGCGAACTGGAGATTATCCCAAATGCAGAGGGCATGCAGTTTGAGCCGTCTACTGGTCGAAATGAATCGATCAGTTGGAAGACGACGACGCGTCATCATCTTCGTCACCGTGGTATCCTGCCCTGTTCTTCCGGCCTTCGAGGACATTCAAAGGACCTCTTCACTGACAGCTTCCCGGCGCCGGCGTCCTCCTCCACCGCCCTCCTCGCCAAGGTCAGGATCGCCCTCGCCTGCTCCTCGGTGGCTGCCACGCCGCGCCCCGCCTGCTCCAGCACCGCCGCCGCCGCAGCGCCACCCTGAACGGCGTTGGGCTTCGTCATTGTCGATCGATCGGTCGGGCCGGGTTGATCTCTCTCTGATTCCTCGGTGGTCTCTCACTGCTTCTCTCCTCTCCGGAGACGAGAATCTTCAGAGAGAAGAGAGACACAGAGAGGGAGGCGAGGAAGAGAGAGAACCAGAGAATTTTGTGAAATGACCACGGCCGGTTTGATGGAGGAAGACGAGGGGAGCCGGTGCCATTTTATACACGACGCCACCTCCTAGGCTCCTAGCTAGGGTTGGCACGAACCGAACACTCGAGCAGTATTGGCCTCGGTTTTGCGGCGCGTGGATTCGCTGTTTGGTGTGCGTGGTTACCAGTTTTGGAAACCTGCGTCGCTGTCAGCCTCCAGGCTCACCGGCTAAAACCGGCAGTTTGGCTGGGAAATGGCTGGCCGATACCTAAGAATCGGAGCGCACCTGATCTGCACATGACGGCTCGATCGGACGGCGCATGAGGAGCACGTGGTTGAATAACGATATAGGCGCGTGCGTTTTAGCGGTATTTGGCGCGGCTGTTTTCTTGAGGAGGACTATTAGATTTTGGGTACGGTAGTAGGTGAATCTCTGGAGTACATTGGTTGATCGACCCGCAATCAAATCTAGTAACTATATATGCGCTCCCAATAAGGAATTTGAGATCCTTGGTGCATAAATATTACCCCCACTGATTAATTATAGCAAGGATATACTCGAAAATATATGTTGTGCATACATTTTCTTTCTTGTCTAGCTCTTAAAGATTATTTGTATTATCATGATGCTCAAATATTCTTAGCTAGAAACACTAATACACTTTATAATATGAAAAGTGTATCATGGATATTGTACATATGTGTTGTCTTCAAGTGTGGTTCTCTAAAAAGTTATGATAGAACCAATGGAAACTCTAGTCTAGGGTCAGGGTACCGGTACCGGTAGCATGCATTTATTGTCAGAAGAGACGTGGCCGACATGCATTATATATCCCTTTTCGCATCTTCCGAACAGATCATTCACATTAAACCTCTCCGTTCTTTTATACACCACGAATCGATGGTTTATTAATGATGTTTTTGGCTTCATTTGGCATCTTAGTTTCATACTTATTAAATGCTTCAGTTACTCCACTAAAAAAATGCTTCAGTAGATTTGCGGGTTTTCATAGTTCTTCGACTGTAAAATTTTTATCACACTCCTTTTATTATGCATTTTCTAGTTCAAAGCTTGCAACTTTTAGTATATTAGTTATTTTGAGCCTTTTCTTGGGAATTTGGGCCTATTTGCAAATCCTTAATTCGCAAGCGCATGTTAGCCTTCAGTAGTGATGGCCAAACGGGCGGCCTGGCCCGAACCCAGAAAGACACGGCTCGAATCTATTTCGGGGCGGCACGGCACACAATTAGTTTCTGGTCGTGCCGTGCCAACCCGTGGGCTCCCCCCTCGGCCCGCGGCACGTAATTGATTAATCTTGCCGGGCCGGCCCGTTTAACCCGGCAGCCCGTTTTAAATTTTAGCCCATTTAGCTAGTTTTTGAAAAAATTTAGTGCTAAATGGTGCAAAAATAGGTGCTAGAAAGAAGAATTGAAGCTAAGACCTCATGGTTAAGAAGAAATTTACCTACCACTAGACTAAGACTACTAGTTATACACATAAAAACAAAAAATATATTTAATTAAACCTTAATCGGGCCGTGCCATGCCCCTCGGCCCAAGCACGGCGGGTGGTGCGTGCCATGCCGGCCCGGGCCCGAAATTGATCGGGCCGTGCCGTGCTCGGACCGGGCCAAAAATTACGTGCTTCGTGCCCTCTGTTTGGCCCGGCTCATTTGGCCATCACTAGGCTTCAGTCTGTAGCAACTGTTCGGCCAAATGTGGCCAAGAAAGGCAAGTTCCAAGCATTACATTTCACTACACCCTGCCCACCGATAGGCCACAGAAGGGCAACGAAATCAACAGATTCACAACCAGCTGGCGGCCTGTACCAAAATCTCGGCAAAAGAAGTAGGCCTGTTTTCAACGTGCTTGTAACGGAGATTCCATAAGTAGCATGATCTGCAAAAGTTCAGCTTGAACGCAGCGGAGGCAAAATAGGTTATGTGGTCATGTCAAACCAGCGACAAAACCATACATAATGGCAAGTGCAGCGACGGACTATTTATCGACCGAATCATGCAACAATGTTTGAGTGAAGACATCGAGGACCGAGAGCTAGCGGTCGTGTAATCGCGTCTCGGACGACAATAAGTTCATGCTAGTGCTAAATATGAAAATTAAATCGTGTGAGATATATCATTCGGGTGCCATGTGACTTATCCATGTTAATATAGCTGATTCAATTGCAGAGTATATGATACAACAAGATATCTGGTTCTAAAAAAAATGATATCTGAAACGTACTTAGCTCAGTACACATGCATCTTCAGAATATATGTTGTCTACCATGCTAATATGATATTCAAATTAGACCTAGATAAGATACACTACTTCCTTTTTTCTAATAAAAAATACTAATATAATCATAATGATCTGGAAGTGCAGCTTGATGCCTCATTAAATTATGTATTTTCAAAAGTTACGATGGATCTAGCAAAACCACCTTGGTTTGTTTTCATTTTGCATATGAGTTAGCTAGCCATCATCTCTCATACTCTGATTGTACTTGCGTTGTGATGATCATGCACCAAGCTCCTTTCTTCTTAATACTGCCCTCGAGGAATTACAAAACAACGTAATCTAATGCATACTACATACAAGTACATGCTGTTGTAGGGAAGGCACTCCCTGCGCTGATACAGCTGAAGAAGTATGCTACACCTCCGTAACCTCTGAAAGATACCAACTCCTACAGACTGATCGAAGATTAAGATGCCTGTGCCTACCCTGAAATCAACCGCTACAGAGCTAATGCTAATCAGCGCTCAGCACATCAGTTCACTACTGTTAGATTAACTGCCCAGGGACACTAAATATCTTGAGAACCCTCATTCCTGAATCTCACATAGTTTGATGCAGCGTTCGTTCGTGCTTTATGTACAGGGCACGACCTAAAAACAGTTCTACAAGTTTCTTTCTTGGTAACCTGCATAGAGTTACGAGGAAAGTTTGCATTACTTTCAGCAAGAAACATAGAACATGGAGCATATAACTAGTGTAAACAATGCACAACACTGAAGGAAAACATGACCAAAAGGCCCCTATAGTAGACAAACACGAGAAAAGCAACTTAGTTCGAACTTAACATACCTCATTATGTTAGCCTGAACGAGATTTCTTACGCCAGAATTTTGGCACGACTTAACCAGCTGTAGAGGGCTTGATTCGGTTTCTTGGCATGCTCCCCCTTCGAAGTAGAGGAGTTTCCACTGAAAATACAAGTAAGCTACCATCCTTTGTTCCTGCTAAGAAGCACTCCTCAGGGGTCACGGCTAGAGCAGTAATTGTCTTCCCAGCCCCGTCATACCTCCAAACAATATCAAGAGAATGCATAGAACGCAAAACAATTTGCCCACGCTCACCAGCACAAACCATGAACTCTCCAGAACAACTAAGTTCCATGCAATTGAGACGCCCACTGGATGGTGTAGAGACAATATGTTTTCCGTTGATGGAATACATGTGCAAGGAGAGATCACCCTCAGAATATAATACCACCCTCCCATGCTGTGAGGCCACCAATTTCGACAAACCAATGCCTGAAGGATGCCGAATGGATCGAACATATCTTCCCTCACGCAGTGTATGAAAAATACAAGTACCATCTTTTGAACCACTGATAACAATGTCCAGTTCCGTACTAACAAATAAGCATGTTATGATGTCATCATGACCACATAAGATATGAACAGGCCTTTCCATTATAACATGATCCTTTTCCAAAAGTTCAAAATTTGTGATCCTCGTTCTTTTGTCAAATGGTCTTCCTCGAAATGCATGCCAGATCATAACAGTTGTGTCATAACTACCAGTAGCAACTACGTTTCCATCAGATGAAACTGCAGCGCAAAAGGAAAATAAGAGCGAGGCAAAGAATGTTTTAGGATGAAACAATATGAGATATCAAAACCTTCATAATGCAAATGTCTAATTTGATATGAACACGTAATTAAAACCCAATGGTCGTACTGTGCCTTGTCTTGTCATACACAAATTAGTAAGCCTAAATCAAAGATATGAAACGCTTGAAAATATTGAATACCTGATTTTATCTTCTACTAGGGCATGCATATATGAAAGAGATACAACAAGAAAAGATGCATCAACTGGCTAGTGTCTATTTCTAGTAGCTTATTCCTGAATGATATGGGCCCACAGGGCTGTGCCTTATTGATCGCAAGCATATTTTGTAATGAAGTTGTCATTTTTGCTTAATCTGGAGCAACACAGTTTTGTGCCAAGAAAACATAAACTCACTAAAATGTCTCTGGTACCTGCAACACAACCAACAACATCCTTATGTTGCCTGATGCTCTGCATAATTCTTCCATCACTAAGAGAAATTATCTGGAAACTATTCTCCCAGTTTCCACATAAAATCAAATAATTATCACCATTATTTTGCATTGTAGCTAAGCATTGTCTTCCAAACGCAACATTTTCAGCAAGGAAAGTGCCAATTTTACGTGGAGAGATAACATCTGAACCGATTCCAAAGAAATGTTCCTACAAAATAAAGAGTACATGAATAAACAATATTAGATACCAGGATACCGGTATTTTTAACGGTGGTGCCTTTAGTCAGGAAATACCTGTGGTCCAGAAAATGTGAAATTTCCACCCGACTGAAGCTGTGTTGTCAACCACAACTTTACTGATAGTATGAGGCCCTCATTCATTAATATAATTGAGTTCTCCAATACACCAATGAATAATACAGCAGACATGTGGCTGATTGTACTAGAAACACTGGAAGTCAGTGTTATTGACTGTGGTGCAAAATACAGTGGATGAGCAATTGGGATAGAAGGTCCTCTTCTTGGATGTTTTGCTCGGAAAATCTGAATCGGTGTCTGCCCAAAATTCGCAATTTGATCTTCAATAGCAGATTTCTGCAACATGTCATCCATATTTTCCAGATCAACTGCACCTTCATATGTCACGTAGTAAAATATGTTTTCTGCCTGTGCAAAATAATATGCATGAATTCAGTAATATTCTACAACTACAGTTACAAGATCAACTGCACCTTCATGTCATGTGGTAAATTAATTTTGCTGCCTGACCAAACTAATATGCATGAATTCAGTAATATTCTACAACTAAAGTTACAATGATGCAGAAGTAGCACTGCACCTCAAACGCTGCCTGCCCACGCTGCTTGTGACCAAATATGAGGTCAATCCAGTGATGGAGATTAGAGCTCACATATTCACTTTCCAGGGCTTCTCGGTTGATGTGGATGAATTCTTCAGGGGAATCCTACAATTACGTGTCAGTTAATACAAGGATACCAAGTAGCATTGGGTAAGAGATGTATTGTGTATGTCAAGACTAAAAGAAACTTAACAAACCTAGGGGGAGCTAGGTTGCATTATAAATAAGAAGAAACATGCACCCAAATTAGCATCAAAGAGGAAATCAAACTTGGGGGCTCTACCTACGTATGAAGAACGAAGACTATCATGAGCTAAATTAACAATGGGCTAAAATTGCTAATACAGAGCCTTATGAGCCTGAGCAGACATAACTATGCAAAACTTGGTCTTTGCACTATTACAAATTGATATGGTTGATTTTGTGAACATAGATTATATGGTCAGATTCAGAGTATAAAATTCAGAAGGTCTTGCATGAGGAATATTTTTTATATCGACTAGCTGATACATCAGGATGCTTAATCCTAAAGTGCCGTGTAACTGAGAGCAATAATGCAAACAATATATGAATATCCCAACATGGTGGAGAACAGAGGAAAAGTGAGCATTCTAGTCTCATAACTGGCTGTGCTGAACCATCCTTCAAATAAATTACATATCCGTACGCATAGGTGCAAGTGTGGACTGTCCTGGTGGATAAGTAAATTCATTCTTAAGATAGCGTGTGCTACAAGCACACACATATAAACACGAATATGAATTATCCATTACCTTTGCCCAAGGAGGGAGAGCAACGTCACCTAAAGGTTCACCATCCTGCTTAACACCAAGGTGATAAGAATTTGAATTTTCAAGAAACTCAGGCATGTAAAAGAATTCAGGAATAAGCTCTTTGACATCGCTTGTATTTGACAAGCTGCTTCTATAAGAGCTCTCAATGCTCTGGAACAGACGATCTGCATGGTCAAACTTGCCGCCCTGCACAAGGGTACCAAACAGGAATAATGGTCAAATGTATGTCAAAATCAAGTCTTTTGGACCATAATGGAATATGGCAAAGGAAGAGGCGGTGATCCAAAAATCATGAATATTTTATGTTAATTTCTAAGAAAAATATGACAGATATTCATCAATGGGAAAAGTGAGAACCTGAAAGCTAAGATGTAGAGTTGTAAAAGGTTCAAGCCTAAGCATGTAATGAAGGACAATTCCCATGCTAGAATAATGAGATCCGTAATAAAAACTGCAGAAAGAAAGAAATCATTTTTAAAATTAAATGGCAAGAACTCAAATAACAAGTATATGAAGCATCAAATAAAACTGTGGAAGTTTGAGTTACACTCCAACCTCGGTATATCGGGATCGCAGAAATTAAGATATCTATCTTCAAAAACCTGCCCAATAGTATATACGTTTATAAGTCATCCTAAGGGATGGAGCATACTAATGCAAATATGTACTTGATAGTAAGCACACCTCGAAACGTTTTTCATCCAAAGCACCAACTGGTTTCGAAAGATCCCTAAAAGTAGATGACTTGTTAAAATCAAGCTTTTCAGATGTGTAATCAGCTAATACCCATGGAAATATAGGATATTGAGTCAAATCGTTGTAAGATCGTCCTGCAAGGGTGTTAAGAATCATCAAATACTCAAAGTTACTGATTTCCCTCCTTGTCCATCTTTCCCTGGAATTCTCAGCCATTTCAAGTGCAACTCGCCTGTCGACAAATGAAATGATACTATTTTTGTCTTTGGTAGTTCCTTTAGGGAACAAAGCTTCATTCCTAAGAGAAACTAAGAGAGACCCAGCATTTTTAGTGTCCTTTTGGGAGGAGAAGTTCAAAAATATAGGTGCACTTGAATCATCAAAGAAGATCTCCATTGCAGTATACTGCAGTAGGTAGCGTGTCCAGTGAACTGCTTTTATCTGTAAACATACATGAAAGATGATCAATTGGCTGAGCAAGGGGGTGAGGGGAAGGGAGGAGGGAGAGAGATACCTTGGTTATGTTCCACCTTCTGTGATGTTTGATCTTGTTAGGTTGGTTTTGCATCAAGGCACCACCAGTTTCAATCATACTGTCTCGGCATCCATCAAGTCTCTCTACATTTCCCAGTTCATTCTTGCAGTCGGAATCTTTTTTGTCTTTAAACTTGCTGAAAACAGATGATCCTCCAGTTCCTTCAATCAAAAACTCAAAAGAAAAATGCATAACAGTTCGCGTGATATCTAATTGCCCTGCTAGTTTTCTCTTTGGGGTTATAAGAACACAACGAACAGAACATAGCACCTGCAAAATGGGCAAAAGCCAGAAATCAGCAATTTTACAGGCACCTTCAGCTGAAAATTATACTAAATATTTTATTACCTTCGTATAGTCATTATCGCCATTACTAGATGATGGTTCTTTCTTATTATGTATGGCAGAGGAATCTGCTGCATTATTTAGGTTTTGGTTCTCTGCAAGACTACTCTGGGAAGATTCACTTGTACCATTGGCGTCTTCCAGTGGTTCGCAGGCACTGTCCTCTGTGATTCCTCGCACTCCTCTAAGAAGGAATCGCTTCATTTTCTCAGGAATTTTTGTGCTAACAAAAGGTTGGTCAACTGAAGGCCCTGTGGTTTCATTTCTTGAATATGAAGGATTTGGTTCTCTGCAAGACTACTCTGGGAAGATTCACTTGTACCATTGGCGTCTTCCAGTGGTTCGCAGGCACTGTCCTCTGTGATTCCTCGCACTCCTCTAAGAAGGAATCGCTTCATTTTCTCAGGAATTTTTGTGCTAACAAAAGGTTGGTCCACTGAAGGCCCTTTGGTTTCATTCCTTGAGTATGAAGGTTGACAGAGACGTTCATCAAATTTGTAATTACGCTTGAGCTTCAACCGTCGTCGCCATTTATCCTCTGACTTATCAAGTTTCCAGTGGGTCACAACATCATTTGGAAAAGGGTAAGCAGACCACGGTCCCCTCTCATCCATCAGAGCACGGGAAATATGTATCCACTTATCCTGATACAAATACTAGTTATTACCGCCTGTATTCTCCCTAAAAAGCATGTGCCATTTTTGATAGAATGAAGTCAGAATCACTTACCGCAACAATTTGCTTATCCTCATTAAAAGCAAGTCGAGAAGCTGTTTTTCGATTGTCATCAGCTGAAAGGGAGGCAGTGATAGTAAAATGTATCTCATTTTCAGTGGTCTGCACTAACTGATTCTCCTTAGCGAAACACTCATTAAGTTCTTGCAGTTGTTTGAAGCGGTCAGACTGAAAAGCCTTCATCTGCTTCACCTCATCAGCAATCTGATATAAAGCCGGTTAACTGTTAGGCCGATGCAAGAACAAAATAAAAAAAATTAAGAAAAGGTGCAAATTCAGAGCAAGCTCTCTCAATCAAGTGATGCATCTTTCTAACACAAGAGGAAAGGAACAGACCGCGGCAAGAACACGATCCTTCTGTATAAATCTGAGAATGAATGCAGCCTCTTTACTGTTGTTGATTTCCACGGAATCATCTCTGCCCAAGATATTTGTAACAAACATGGACTTTCCATACATAATAGTTTCAGTAATCAAATGTGATAAAACATGGAAGCGTGCACCATCATCAAGCTGGCCATATTTTGATCTTACAATCAGTAAAGACCTGTATAATGAAAAGGTTAGGAGAGTGTTTATGACAGATCTAAGTAATAAAGTTTTGGACATACCATATCAAAAAGTGCAGTTTATTTTTTCTTTGATCATCTTCGGAAATTAGAGAAGGAAGCAAAGACATGAACTGCAGAGCACACTTGGATGCATTTTCTAATCCAGCTTTGCAAAGGTACAGAATCACAAGGGGGAAGAAAACTCTTGGAAGTATCTCGTCCCTCAACGTTGTAACCTTGTCAACAAATCTGTTCATTTTTGCACCCAATGCAGTACTAAGGCCACCAGATGCAACAACAGCAGCCCTTTGCCCCAAAGACACAGCTTCAACATTTGGACTCTTTGGCACCGTTTTGCTTGGTCCTTCGCTGTTCAAATTGCATGTAATATGCCATGCCTTGTCAAAGAATCTCCACCAATCATCACTGACTTTATCTCCATCAGAAAATTTGCAAGCCCACCAACACGATCTGTGAAATGACATGTTTATTAAGGGTGATGCCACTGCTCAGGTACTTTTATAAACTTCACAAAAAATATGAAATCATATAAAAGGATTATTCATGTACATGACAAAATAAGGTTGATCAGAAATATGGAAAGCAACATGAGATTTGATGAACATTGAGAAGCATAGCAACTGAAGGCATTAATAAACTTCAATTTTGTGGATGCACCGAGCATCAGTATTGGATATTCAAACAACAATACCATACCCCCTCCGTTCTTGATTTTTGATTCTGGCTACTTCAAAATTGAGCTAAACAACATCAATAAATCAAGAACAGGGGTGTATGTATATAATCTGCATATCTTAGTGGGGAGTCTTGCTTGTTGATTATCATGTACAGTACAATGGAACCGAGAAAAAAATTAAAATAGTGTGTCTACTGGCGGCTAGCACAGAATCCTCGACAATCTATCATCTAGTGCTCCGGACTGCAAGTTGTCCTTAATGATCATGATTGTTTTTAAAAGTCTTATCTGGATTGAGTTTGCATCACCTTTCTTCTAGTAGTATAATAACGATAGACTAAAAGGCCATATGTATTATTTATGTTATACTGCCATCCAAATGAACATGGTGGTGGTCTCATTCTTTGTACCATAAAACACTAGCATATTCTACTGCTATGGTTTGGGAAAAGTTTTTATAGACAGGTAAACAATATAGTTGGTTTCGATTCCTCAAAAGATATAGTTGGTTTTGGAGAAGTGTATTGACTAGATAAAGTGCAGGCAACAGCTCCAGCACTATCAGCATGAGGTTAGAGCTCTTTTTAGAGAATATGAGGTTAGAGTTCATCTCAAATGTAGCTATTACAAACAATTTGAACACATTTTACATAAGAAATAAAGGGAAAAAGAATAAGTACCTTTTCCATCGATCGTTACTCTCAACATTCAAAATCTTGTTAATTGCCAACTTAATATCTTCTTTCCATATGTTATCATGTGAAGATTCATCTGAAAGCCTAGAAGATGGAAACTACAGAATAAAGAAAAAGGTTTTATCACACAGGCATGTCTAATATAACATTTTCAGTTTGCTTAAAGTATGTTTAAAAGCATACCAATAGGTTGATTCCTGTTTGATTGACAAATAACTCATGTATAAGGTTCAAAAAATATAATGCATTATCACTGCATGGCTCGAAAAGAAAATTATTTTCTTCCACAGATGACTGAAGCAGTCTCCCTGCGATATCATCAAGTATGTCCCGCAGCAAATCAGAATTTGATAACTGCCCCTGCAAATTAATGAACCACAACAATGTCATCAGTGCAAAGTAAAATACACTACCAAATTTTCATATAGATCGAATAAAGAAAGGATGAGATAACACCCAACCTGGTCAATTTTGAAAAGTAAAAAGTTAACTGTATAGTCCAATTGACGCCAGCCACCTCTTACTGAGCGTAGGTAGTAAGAAAGGACCAAAGAATACAAGTTCCTCACAAGAATTACTTCATCCATCTCCACATTGTCAAGCTCACCTTGAGAAACTGATTTGTAGTCCTTAAATACATGGAGGTTTGTGGACATTTCAAGCCAAGAATTCCAACTGTGCTCCTGATAAAATTGTTTCAGTATCAATGCACAAATATATACTCCCTCCGTCCCTAAATATAAGGCCTTTTGGGTTTGGTCAAAGTCAAACTTTGTAAACTTTGACTGTAAATAGCGAAATATTAAAATTGTTTTACAAAGTTCAATTTATATTTTTAGATACACTATGAAAATAACTATTATAATATGTAACTTTTTTATTTAAAATATTTTATTTTTTTAATATGATTGGTCAAAACAATCAAAGATTGACTTTGACCAATCCTAAAACTACCTACATTTAGGGACGGAGAGAGTATATTAGTATGGTCAAAGAGTTTTTCCGAGTGACCTGGATTACGTCCTACTAGCCCGTACTTGTTCATGCGTAACCAGGTAGTATTTATCTGTGGATATGATCCGTAGTGCCTAACACTACAACAAATGTGAGCTTCTATGACATTTTTTCGTGACAACATACCGTTCAGTCATAAAGTTTGTTGCTTTTATGACATTTTTGAGGAAATAAGGATCATCAAAGATTGACTTTGACCAAACCCAAAACTACCTATATTTAGGGACGGAGGGAGTAAAAGAAAGTAGAAAATATAGACTAAATAATAACTACCATAAAGGCCTCAATATTTGAAGGGTTGGCATCCAGTAAACCAAGAAGATTGTATAATATTCTTGTACGTGCTGAGTAATCTTGACAAGAATGCACATATCTAAACACGCAGACCAAAACCTGAGGAACAGAAAAGCGTGCCAAACTCGAAAGGTTGTAATTTTTATCTTTTGGTGGATCAGATTGGGTACTTCCCTGGAGAACCTGTACGGAAAACAGAAGATTGCAATCGACTAATTTCAAAAGGTTGCTAAAAGAGAATCAACATTAGTGGCAATATGACAGATAGTTGGTAAACACCTGTTGCGGACTGATTCCACCAAGAAGAACACTGAAAAGGGCTGTACATAAGTTATCTGAGGGTGAAAATTTGAATAGCCTTTCAGATATCGTGTAAGAGAATAGTTGAGGTGAAGCCGATATTTCTTTTCTCAAGTTTTCAACAATGGGCCTAGACTGCCCTATGAGTAAGGGCAATAGTTTTGTTCCTTTCTTCTCAAAAGGGGTCTCAGCCAAAAGCTTTCCGAGGAGCTGAAGCCCTAACAGTCGGACTGGCTCAATCTCCCTAAAAAAGAACAGAGGTCAAATACATACCAAAAACTCACCATCTACATCAAATAAGTATGATATATGTAGAAAGTACTCAGTGATAATAAGCAAAATCTATAGATGCGAGTCACAAAAAATTGTAAGCAGGCAGAAATACTTTCCTAAAGTCTAAAGCAGTTACCAATCAAGTTATTAGGGAGAGACCTTTCCCCGAGCAAGCAGAATAACAATTTGCCATCGTATTAAGGAGAACACACTTCCAATACAGAACTCAAAAGCACGGCAAAATGTAAAAGGAACAAAACAAATGAAAACATGCATTATCTCAAGTGCACCGACAAGCACTAGAAACCAAACAGAAGGTCCATGCAAAACAAATGACCTGAAAGGACATAGATACAAATATCAATTCAATGGAAAGTACATGTATAAGGGACCAGTATTTTGGTTTAATTAAGAAAATATTAAATTCTTTTCTCTCCATTTTCTGGAGATTTTATCAACAACTCTTATTCAACCAATGATCTAAGGTCGTTGCACTTCACGATTTTCTATTGATTTCTCTTGATTTACGCTCATAAGGCACTTGTTAACACACCAAAATAATTGAGTAAAAGTTAATCACAGCCACATGAAATTAATCTATTGTCTTCAAAATTTTCAACCACCTTTCAATTCACATTAGCAACCGACTTGATTTGCATGATAAGCAAAAAAAAAAAGAAAAAACATGGAAGACATAGCTCTTGGCTAAAACAATTGTGGATATATTACCTCTTAAGAAGATTAATGAAAATGCAACAACCACCAAGGCAGTTTACACTCTCCAAGAAAGATGACAAAACTGAACTCTGTGAAAGAGCACAAATGATCCTGTTCAGTACATCCTCGACGCATGCTATGTCATGACTCCTTTCGAAAAAGGAAACAAGCGATCTTATATCATCAGGGGAAACTTTTAGCCTGTGAAACAACACATGTTGTATATTCGTATTACGAATAGAATTCTGCAAAAACGTCAAATATTGCTATAAAAATATGTGTAAGTGTAATGATTGGTACCATGCAACGTTCATGAAAATAGACACAATTATGACATAGCTATCATATACGGAAACAGTAAAAAACAAAGGTGAAAACGGAAAGATAGTTAAAAAATCTCCAAAGGCTTATTAGGAGCTGCAGGTACTTACTTTAAGCTCATTTCTGCTAAATTCAGGAGGAGAAGCCGAAGTTTGCGAATATCTTCTACCTTAGGTCTCTCCCCAATAACTTGTTTGGTATCTGGATGCAGCAAAGGCTTAACATACCTAGAATCTACCAATTCTCCATAATACTGGCAAACAATGTCAATAATCCTAGGAAGTCCACATAGTACAGATAAAAGCCTTCCATCCGTTTCAAAATATTTTATCACAAATGTGAAAAGATCTCTCTGCACTTCATAGCTTGCGTATACCCAAATTTGTGGGTTCAAGTATATCTGTGAAATAGCATCTTTCAGCAGAACTTTTGACATCCCTGGAAGTGCAAACAAGGTATTAGCATGTGTATCTCATCACACATAAAATGTGTGTATCACACGCCAGTGCGCGAGCGCGCGTGGATACTGTAGCACGGCCCATTACTATAGCGGCACGCTACATTGCGGTGGCTTGGGTTAGTGAGGACTAGTTTCCTTGGTTGTAGAGATTAGTTTCTTAGAAGTCAAGTTACCTCATCTATATATAGGTGGGGATTGTGTCATGGTCCGTTAACCAAGATGATATTAATCTAGTATCCCATTCGATTTTCTAATTCCCAATCCCCTGTTTCTGTTACCCAGTCTACTACCCTGTTTATGACTGTGTGTGTGTGTGTGTGTGTGTGTGTGTGTGTGTGTGTGTGTGTGTGTGTGTGTGTGTGTGTGTGTGTGTGTGTGTGTGTGTGTGTGTGTGTGTGTGTGTGTGTGTGTGTGTGTGTGTGTGTGTGTGTGTGTGTGTGTGTGTGTGTGTGTGTGTGTGTGTGGCACTCATAGGTATGTGATGAGTGTGGTGTGTATGTGCACGGCTTAAGCTTCTGGCTTATATATTGATGCAGTAAGAGGTTACAAAATGCTGCACGCCGAGGTGACTTCGTGTGGTTCATCAATTAATGTTCTCTTGAAAAATAAGCTGGAAGATGGAAGGAATGCATTGTTTGATGATCTTGAGAAGCAACAAGGATATATACGCCCTGTGCAACATTTTCGTGCTCCTACCGCCGGAGCTCGCCTACCTGGCCGCCGGCTCGATGGAGCGTGCCCGAGTTGGCTCAGTCTTGCCCAAAACAACAACGGTTTCCTCCGCTGCTTCCACATGGCGCACAGGCTTGTGCCACCACTACTTGGATCCGCACCACCACTAGCAGTCTAGCACCATTAACATCTCCCGGCCTGCTGCCGTGGATAGGGGGCAGAGGATGTAACACACACAAGCGCACGCTTAATGTGGTAGTGTGTTCCCACCCTTTTGGGTTCAAATACTAGTGCCCACGATTTATACTCTCGTGTACTTTTCATAAATTAGTTGGTAGGCATGTGTGGGGGCGCGCGCGCGCGCGTGTGTGTGTGTGTGTGTGTGTGAGAGAGAGAGAGAGAGAGAGAGAGAGTACCACAGTTTCTTAGAACGTTGAACATATACTTCAGTGCAGAAAGTGTCTTGCTGTTTAATAGCTGAGGTGTAGCAGACTGAAGCAATAAGCCTAGAATAGATAACCCAGAAAGAAGGTACATCTGTTGTTGATTTGATACATTCCCGTCCAGAACAGTTGCAACTAGTTCAATGACCTCAGCTGCCAATTTATCATTCATGACAGATGTGTTGCAAGATTGCACAACATCAGTTGCAGCATCCCAAAATTGAGTGAAGAGTGGGAAAAATACTGAGACACCACCAACACAGTAAATAATATCTTGCGGCAAATGTCGCGAGCATAACTTTGTTGCCCCCACGATTCTAGCTTCAAATGAACCTTTTTCAGTCCCATCAAGTGCAGATGACACACTGAATAAACTCCTACCATCAGTAGCCTGGGGGGAAGGGGAAATGCAAAATATTAGCTCTTCATGTGGATATGCAAAACCCCTGGCCCAAAATTCGTTCAAGCTTGCACCCATCCCATATCACTTGGGCGATCATACTTAGTTTTTAGTTAGCCAGAAGATATGCTAATGTTTGGTCATTGGGTTGTTGATACCCAAACACACTTAGACTCTCCAAGTGACACTAATCTCAAAACTAAGACTACAGAGATGGTCCACCTATTTGGCCCAGAGTGTTACTTTTTATGCTATGAAATAAGTTTAACATCATGTATATCAGTGAAGAGAACTGGAACCTGTGCATTGAGACCAAAAATTATCTTCGATGAAATGCCGTCTTTTGCATCAAGAACTCCCCTGTATAGTGAATCATCTCCATGGAAAGAGTACATATAACTTGGTCCAAGGAAATATATCCCCTTAACTTGTTCAGGAGATAGAGCATCAGAAAACACATAAACTGGGCCCATTTGACCTGTAAAGGCAAAAGTTTTTTCGAAACCAATAGAGATAGGTTCTTCACCAACAGGTATCAGTTCTGTACCAATGGTGCAGTGTGCCATGGCTTCATTGACTTTTGGATACCTAAAAACAGCAACGACAAATTGCAGTGGTCAGCATCAAAGGTTCCAATGCCACAAGCTAAAAAGGTGTCAAATAAAAGCTAATAAATCATAAAATACAAGTACATCATGATTTCTTTTAATGCCTAACAAGAATATTTCAGGAGGGGCAAGTCTTGATCAGTCCCTTTCTCCTTAATAAGACAAATTGTAAGTTCTCCATTAAATAGTGTTACATATGATCATCAATGTGCACGATTACCATTAGTCCACAACTTGAATAATATTATCTAATATTATCTAAGTGAGTTACAATAATTTCCATGTAGTAAATCTGAATATCCCTCAAAGTTTCAAATGTATGATAGAACACATCATAATAGAAGTTAATGACATTCATTGGGTGATCTTAGAGCAATAGATATTAATACCACAAATGGACTGTTACTTTATGGATTGAATTTCAGCTGATGTACTAATAAATAAATACTTTTGGGATTCATTAGATGTGATTATGAAAAAAAATTGAAGTATCTGATGAAAAGTGGTAGTTTATTGTCAGTAACATTGGCGAAGCTGCTCTGTACAGAATGATGCTAAATGAAGGGGAGCATTGGCGCAGCGGTAAAGGCACAAAGCTGTTGCCTTGTGACCACGGGGTCACAGGAATGTAGGGAAAGGCTGTGTGCAAAAGACCCAAAGTGGTCGCACCCTTCCCCGGACCCTGCGCAAGTGGGAGCGGGAAAGGCTGTGTGCAAAAGACCCAAAGTGGTCGGACCCTTCCCCGGACCCTGCGCAAGTGGGAGCTACGTGCCCCAGGCTGCCCTTTAATCACCAAACAACCATTTTATGATGAAGCTTTTACTAAATCAATTCGCCAGACCTAAGTGTCTCTATACACCCAGAAAAGAATCCACAAGATTTTCAGCCAAATTTCACGTTATTTTCAACTGTACATAAGGATTTGCTCACCCACACTTCTCAGAAGATACCAGTTCCCCATCTACATAGCATCTTAGCTGGCTTCCTCCAGAAAAAGCCCTCCCAATAGTATGAGTAACAGAAAGGAATTTCCACTCCTTTGGTGGGAGCTTGAGTGGTAACAAAACACATTGATGTTTTTGATTGATAGACTGCAAAAAACAGGGAGAAAGTCAAAAGCGCAAAATTTGGATCAGGAAGGAAAAGGCTTCTTAACTTAGATATATCGCATTTCGCTACATCAGATGTAGTTAGATAACCATTCAAAAAATCTCAAAATTAAATAAAATTGTTTGGAAATAATCAGACATAAACCACAAAAATCATACAGTATTATAAGAACCATTGAAAGCTTCATTAAATGGTACACTGTTTAACTGCATCGTGAATTTATTTACTTATTCTGCTCACATCGAAATCAACCAAACATTGGAAATGGCTCCATATGGCCAGCATAGTAGCATGCTTCAAAGACGGTTCAGTTATTTTACGCCAGTTCTCAAAATGTATTACATAAATGGCGTGTCTTCACTAAATTTGTGATGCAAGCTGGAAATCTGATAAACGGTAAAATAACAAGATCCATTGATATAATCAAAGTCCATGTTACCAGGCAAAGGCATTGGATTGAACCTGTTGCCTCCATGTACCATGTTTGCAAGTTATTGAAGGAACTAAGGGCTCGGTTAGTCAAGTAATCAGTTTCAGTCAAAAACAGTCCGGTTTGCACCCGTTTTGTTTGCCCAGGCCCTAGGTCTAGTATTGTTGGTCAAACCACCACGCTAAAGCAACATCCACAGAAAAGGATCAAAACAATTACTTCACAACATGAGTACACACAATTACCTCATATACTAGAGCACTTTTGTTAATCACAGCTGAGCACCCCTTCCCGTCTTCAGTAAGAAAGGAGAAAAGGCCCATCATACCATTGTCTGGGAAATTTTCAACCCTTAACCAGCAAGAAAAAGATAGTCCTCTATTGTAAGGCCATAAGAAGGGAGATTTTATTTGTATACCCTGTCAGTGGAAAAAGAAAGGGCATGGGTTAGTCATTCATAAAAATTTCTATGATAAAGAATTTCCTAAAATATAATATATTTAGGATCCCATAAAATTAAAAAGTGAAAACAAAATTATTGCATAACATCAGTACAAATAATCTTCAAAAGTTTATGTATAAACAGAAAGTAAAATCAAAGAGTGCCTTAATGGAAGGAAAGAAAGGGAATGTGATATAATGGTGATACTTTCTAAAGTCAAACATAGGGATAATCCTAAAACATAGGGTCATGCTCTAAAAAAACCCTCGCAACTTCTTTATTTTTAATTAATGAAAAATAAGTGTTAAAAAACTACTCGATTTTGACTTCCACGGATATATAGTATCAGAAGCATCTAAAGTATCTATCTATTGGTATTTATGCTATGAATCAGGGTGAAATTTTAAATTGCTATAAACAAATATGACAGGACGCACAGAATCATGGCCACTGAACTCAAAGAAAGCTTCTGGCCCCTTCTCCTTGAGCATGTGACTGAGACTTGTCAAAAGCAAAGAAGTGTGCTGCTGCTTAGCACCAATCTTCTCACAACGCAAGAGAGCAAATATTCTTCGAATGTCCTTGCCACATATACTGTGTGCACCAATTATCTGTATTAACTCTGCAATTTCAATAATTGCGTCATCCTTTTCCTCTATTGCAAACCAATCAAGAAGAAAACCTAGTGATCCTGCTCTGAAACAAGAGGTCCTATTTGTAATGGATTGCTTAAGCAACTGCTGCAATATGACAAGTCCATAATGCTGAAGCGATGAGCTGCTCTGCCAATCACAAAATATTGGTGTCATAAAGAAAGAACATAAAATGGAACTATCTCAGGGTGAGAGAGAGAGAGATAGAGAGAGAGAGAGAGAGAGAGAGAGGAGAGAGGGGGAGAGAGAGAGGGAGAGGGAGAGAGAGAGAGAGGGAGAGAGGACCTTCTGCAAAATATTCAAAAACAATAAAACAGCATCTTCATTCTGAAAGAAAAAATGACAAAGTGTTACATTAGTTACAACTTACAATTATAAAAGAGCAAGTTGAACCATAATTAAATGAACCTGTCAATGAAATATTGTGTTACTTTTTTCAAATATATGATGATTACTAGCCTTTATTGTTGTTTTCTCATTTAACTCGAATTTTCCATCAACCAGCATGCCGAGCAATGCATACAAGAGCCGCTCATTTGGCACCCATCTGTAGAAATCTAGCACCAAGCTCTGTAATGTTTGATAACCCGGACCAGCTAGCAATCTAAATGCATCCTGGACAAAATGAACCCACTTTTTTATCAGCAAATCAGAAGTTATTACATGAACAACATGCACCAATATGATCATTTGATTACCTTAGATGCATCGTTTCCTTCAAGTAATGAAGTTAAAGTCTCAAGGACGTTAAGGACCAACCTCTCTTCAGTAACCTCGTTAAAAGTTCCGTTCAACAAAGAGACAATATGCAGAAAGCACCCTTGATCGCGGAAAAGATTTTGATAGTACTAAGAGGAGCATACAAGTAGATATGTCAAAACACTTAACTGGTAGGGAGCTGTACTGTCATTTTGAACTACTATAACGCCATATATGGAAACCTACCATGCGATCCATCGTTACGATCTCTCTCATGCTGACCAGCAGATCAATCAATAACTCTGAGTCAACCTTCTCATTTTCCTTTGCTCGTGCAAAGTTCTCTAAATATTTGGAGCATAGCTGCAGTTTTGCTGCATGATCTTGCGCTGATGATGAAGGCAACTGGTTACAGGGAATCATAACCATATTTTAGTTCCCAACATATATAACAAGACTAACAGAAAGAGAAACCGAAATAAACATAATCTTACCCTAAATAAGGAAAGAACTTGCTCAAGAACATGCTTTCGAAGATTCCCTTCTTCGAACAAGTCGAATAAACACTCTATACAGTCAACATTATGCAAAATGAGAACTCTTCCATCTTTTGATATATTGACGTATTCCTGAAAGAGGCTCAAAGCTAACTCTCCACATATAAGAGCGTTCTTAGTTCTGCCGTCAATACTTTGGATCTGAGAACCATCTCTGCTGATGATAGCATCAAAAGGATCATTTTTTAGGTTTTGTAATTCTTGTGCCTGGTGGCATGCAGCCTTAAGTACTCTTGTAATTATATCTAATGATTTAAATGAAGCTAGAGTTTGTTCTGTGGCAAGTTGTAGAATAACACGAAAGCTTTTTAGAAGAACGCTGACAGCCAAAGGGTCAGAAATGCAATGTTCAAGTGCTTCCAGCAGCGCTGAGCATTCTGGCTACAAAATAAGGGAAAAAAATTAGAAGAGTTTCATAAAGAGACTTCAGTACAAACAAAACAGCATGTACTACTGATTAAAAAATGGGCCCAATGTAACACAAGAAATAAGATTTTACCATATTGTATTTATTTTCATTGAGTGTTGCAGCAAATTCCAAGAAGGAAATAGCTTCCATTCGAATCATGTTAACATCAAAACAATATGAGCTTTCAGAGTCAACTGACATTCTATTATTGTCATTAACATCACCGTTTTGAATCTCAATATGAAAGTCTTCTACATATGATCCAAAGTAGAAAAAGTCCTCTGAGAATATGAGGTCCCATACACCTTCCTCTCGAAAAGTTGTAAGTAGAGCTGGTGTCGAAACAAGAACCCTTCTGAACACACGAATCATGTAATACTGAAGGGTTTTTGCGAAAGTTCTGTACAATGAGCCATCATATAGGGTAAATGTTGTGAGGCCAAAATTTTAAACGTTATCTAAACTGACTGGACTCGGAAAAATAATCACACTTTAATATCGGGCATCTTATTTATTTAGCATTGCACTGATAGCAGTTGCAACGCACAGATTAATAGTCACCGGGTCTTTATTAACTAACTAATATGTCAGAGTCACTATTGATTGGAAGGCTGTTTATTCTGTGTTGGGAACGTGGGACATTCCAATAACAGTAATGGTGAACGAAACACGTGTTAGCTTCATGAAAAAATCTTCTGTGGAGCATAATAAAGCATTAAAGCATCATAACATTGAACAAAGTGATAAAGCATGATAATTAACAATTTTAGTAAAAAAGAACATTCAAATACATTAAAAAAACTCACTTTATATGCTTTGGTAGTTCGGTTTCGCTCGTGCAAGCTTTGATGCACAAAAAAACGGTCAGAAGAACCCTGATCATCCATCTCACAGATTGCTCAAGGTATGCTGACGGGATGAATACTGAAATTTGTCTGTCGGGAGTTTCATTGGAACAGTATGCCGTATCCTTGGAAGGAAGAATAAAAGAACAAAGTGTGTTGCTCAACTTTACAGAGTAATCATTCCATTCATTCATATCAAGAAGATAAACTGGACCAGAGACTGAATCTAGTGCAAGTGAAGCATTGGAGTGATCCTTTTGCCGATGGAACTCCTGAATCATAAATGCAGGCCAACAAATGCTGTTTGCAAATTTGTGTACCCGTCCATTTTCACATAAAAATAGCAAATTATTGGCATTTCCAAATCTAAATATCCGTCAAGGATACAACAAAGGAAATAGACTATCAGTGATATAAAAGTCTAAATTCATTATTAAACTAACAAATTATGGTTATCCAATAGCTAATGCTTCAGTATGCCTCCATGATATGACCAAGACTCGTGCCTAAAATATAGATTAATACCATGTATTGAAATTCTAAAAATTGCAAGACATAGGGTAAATACCAACTTGAAGATAATTTAAAGCAAAGGATACACTGCCTCGCTCAGAGTTTGCAAGTATTGTGTCTGGAGGAGAAGTATTCCACCCCTATAAGAGCACAGCAATGTCATGATACAAAAGTCATGATGAAACAAGAAGGTGAACATGAAACCAATCATGGTACTAGTAAATTATTACTGTAGCAGCTTGTGATTGTAAACATCGCGACTACAAACTTTAGCATATTACTTTTCCTCGAAAAAAATATAGCATATTATAATACATTTTATAGCTTTCAAAAATGTCCCATGTCTCGAGAAACGATTGGAGTGATACGACCTAAACATTACAACAATGTATGATATAAAAGAGAGCAGCTATCTGACCAAGTACCAAAATAGTAATGTTCCAATTTTTAGAAATTATGGCACATAACTTCAACAAAGAGAATGCAAATGTCAATTTTGCAAACTTGAATGAAAAGGTCAATCTAGTGCTCCAAAAATAAATTTCCAAAACGGAAATGTCAAACAAAAAAATTAAATGAAGCTATGAGGTGCATCTCAAATTTGGATAAACAAATTTCCGAGTCAAAAATTTCTTTGCACGTCACATTTCACTTCAATAGTAGTTTCAACATTTCTTAGTCAAAGTAAATATTAAAAAAAATCCTTAAGTGTTGTTGCAATTTGCACTACAATTGAGTTTCAACATTGAAACACCCTATCCAACACATTTGTATGATATGCATAATAAAGGAAGAAACGGGAAAGGAGGGAACACAACGACAAATAAAAGTAATAAATCAGACAAAACGTGCACCTTTCATATCTTGAGATGGACGAATATTTCGAAATTGAAAATTTATTGGAGGGAAGTCCTAATCCATCCAGTAGAATTTCCAGCCCACCAATGCTTCTGAAATGATTCTGCGCGCGGGTACCAGAAATAGTTGAACGCAGAGTGCACAAAGTGAAAAAATGAAGTGACAGATCACTCCACTGCTCTTTCAAATTCAGTCTTTGAAAAATCCTCAAGAGTTCTGCAGTACCATATCTAGAATTATTAAAGACCAAAATGATATAATTCTTTCATGTAAGAAAATGATATCATTCAAGAATTGTCCACATGATTTTTCACTGAAAGGAATAGCCATTATGGTAACTAATCACATCAATACTAGTTGCAAACTTTATATCATGGTTTTATAATAGAGTGGTGAATCTTTTTCAATAAACAGGACTTGACAATCAAAATAATTTTATGGCGTCAATGAATCCTGCTATACGTACGACCCGGCTATATGACTGCTTGAGCATGCATCAGATTTGGGCCAGTTGGGGCCAACTACGGCTGGCTGCACATTACTTGTTCTATGGTATGAGTCCGGTTGCACACAGTTTTTGGGATAGGTTGCCAGAAGGCATCCAGTCGTACAACCGACATATGTGTAGTAGTTTCCGGCGGCATCAATGTAGAATTGTCAAGAAATTGGTGTCATGATTCCCAATGATTGTTTAAAAATTTAAGTTCAGAATTATATTACTTATTTCTAAACAAATAAAAGGTAACTTTACCTACTAACCAATATACACCACCGGCTTCCATCACAAGAACAATAGCTTTCTGCTTCCACTGTTGAAGAGCGCCTGAAATGTTGCTTTCTGGAGTACTTGAAGTAATCGCGGCCAAATGACTTTTGGATTGAGTACATTTAGTGGTCTTGATAAAACAGGGAATCCTTGAAATGGTTTGGTCCAACTTCAAGAAGTTTGATATTATTGTGATTATACATACAAGTACATTTAGGATCATACTAGTATTTTCTATTGCTTCATCCGAAGATCTGTCATCTGCAGCAAGCAAACTGTTCGAGCTTTTGAGCTGAGAAACTGCAGCTGAATATACCAAATAAAAAAGTTAGTGAAATTTAATTTGAAGTATTTACGGTAATGTACAGGGGATAGACAACGGTAACAAAAATGCAACAAAAATAGCATAAGCTCACTCAAACCAACTAAAACGAAGAAACAACAACAGCAGCAATAAACTGTATTCAACCACAACCCCACAATCACGACATCGTTCATCAGTACACTTGCTAGGAGAAAAGATACGCAGTGAACTTAGAAAACAAGTACTGCTGAGGAACAGCTCAAGCAGAGCAGCACAAAATTGTTGATGAACAACTTTCTTCAAAAATAAAAACCATCGTGCAGTATGTTGCACTAGGAATCTCTATAGAGGTGTAGAGATGGTAGATGGCACAAAGATGTTAATCCAAAATTCCCAAACACAGTAACTAGCCCAAGACTACAACAAGAGAAATAGGTTATATGTTAGGAATAGAAACAGTTTATATTGGTAGATAGAAAGTCCATGTATCCCAAAGCTAGGGGTTCACATCTCTATTTGCTACTGAAGTGTAGGCAAAGCATGATAGCACTTTGATGTCAAGTCTTCTAGTAAAGGAAATAGTAGCAAAAATAGAGTAAGCTTCTATATATCTTTAACTTACTCATAAGAAACGATAGGAACAAGAAATTAGGACCCATAGAGAACATGTCTTACAGTGAGTTATTAGCAGCTGAGCAAACTCGTACCTTTCAGTAAAGAAACAACCTTTTGCATGCCACCATAGTAGCTAAATGCTTTACAGTTATGCAAGGAGCGAGTCAGAATTGTCAAGCAGTCCAGAACTAGTAATCTTTCTTTGCTTAATCCCAGGTTTATTAGTTGCTCTGAATGATTGTTTGGAGGAGACTCTTGATTGCTTCCACCTAATAAAGCAAAAGCAAGAAGCATGTGTTCACAACAGCAGCCAAAGCAAAATAAATACATTCTTTAATTGCTCATTAGATATCTGAAGTTGTTCTCGTGGAGAGAATGGGAAGATAGGAAGCATGGAACATATGACAACCAAAGTAGTATTCGTAAACATCAAATTATGGGTTTAAATTCATATGGACGAGTGGAGGCATATCTCATGATAAATGTTACCACTGACACAAGTAAAAGCTACTTACTTTCAGTAATAGTTGCTGTAATTAGAGAAATCTCCTGAATCAGAATAAGGATAATCTCAGGAGGATGCCCATAAGAGCATCCTATAACAGTCTCATTAGATACTAATTCTTCATAAACTGATGGCTCAACAGGGTGTAGTCCCCAGTCTCTAAATGTCTGTACAAATTGAGAGGCAAAAAAATGCAAGGATTTCTCCTTTTCGACCTGCAAAGTCATTATAATGAAACATAAGATGCAATACAACATAATTATATAAAGTTCTTACACAAAAATCTGACTAAATTAATATAAGATTAGTTAAAAAAAACAACTCTTTAGGTTATTGCATAACCCAAAGTGATATCCTGTAGCTAAATATTAGCAAAAATTCTATGTTGTTTACTATTTAGAAAACATCCTGGTTATCTCACTAAAGATTTTGACCTTTACATTTTTGGAAGAAAGAAATCAAGAAAGTTGTAAAACGAATTAAGATAGGAGTATACATTGCTCTAATGCAGATCATATCCAGTTCAAAGCTAAACCAGAGTTGAAATTAGAACACAAGAAAACTATTATCACAGTGCATAAAATGCCGACCAGGCACTTAGCACAGCTGATTCTTTTTTAGTTAACATAACATTTAATTCTAGTTATCAAGGTTAACTTATTATTTTGAAATGTAGGCCCGTCTGTTCATACAGCTTATATGCTCGGTATCATGTTTGGATGGCGCAACACTCCGGTCATGACACGGATAAGAATCACAACAGCCAGTAAATTCTACATGGATAATCCTCTTATATTACATATGGAAAACATTTAGCAGCGATGTCTGAGACTAGAAACATGTATCTGCTGTAACATGCTAATGGAACAGCTTAACTGTTAAGGAAACTAGCAAGATTTTGGAGAAATACCTTATCAAGTGTGTTCTCATAATTTTTCCAAAGTGTCTTTAGGACTCCCTCCTCCGAGCCATCACTAAAATCAGATAAAACAAGATGAAGATAAATATCCGTGCACTCATGCTAACGTAGCACAAAAGACAGAAAAAAAAAAGGACAAGAGATCCGATGACAGTTTCACTTCTAAACCACTAATACGAGCAAATCTCGGGTACTATACTAAAAGGATTTGAAACCAAGCAGTGCGCCACACGAAAAGAAACTTTTGTATTATTCCGTACGAAAAGCGAATTGGCCGGCACAACTTAAAATCTGTAAAATATGGTTAGCTTAATCCTTGAAATAATGAAATACTTGCTCCCTTCCAGCCGTGGTTGTTATGTCAGCACAAAATTTTATATAAAAATTCTGAAGAAAAAAAGAACAGCAGATTGATTTCCACGGAATGGACATGTAAAAACGTGCAAAACAAGAATACTATTTTTTGTTGCGATTAAAACAAGAACACTAATTAACAGATAAGAGCCCATAAATGAAGTGGATATGCCAGTTGAAACAAAGCCCTGTTGCCTCACTATGCTCCAAAACCAAGGCTGATAATAAGTTGCCTAATACGTCTGAATTACGACTGACATTCGGGTTAAGCAGGCATTTCTCACCACACAAAATTCGAAAGCACGGGCATGTGCAATGGGGACTAGGGCACTGGCATTCGGGTGCTAACGCTTCATTTGCGAGCGCGAAGGCGAGTGCGATCATCCAGTGGTGCGTACCTGAAGACGACGCGGGGGGTGGGCGCGTCGTCGAAATCGCCGGCAGGGAAGCAGTTGGCGGGCGCGGAGCCGGCGGCGCA
>LAPY01000070.1:12032-22725 GCA_000970635.1 Eragrostis tef | reverse complement strand
GAAAGGGGGGGGGCCCCCCCCCCCCCCCCCCCCACACACACACACCTAAAGAAAAGATAAAGACACACGAGTTGGTAATAGATAAAAAATAATTAGAAATTGATTTTAATGGAGGACTGCCATTTATTTATGGGAAAATTGGTTGTGTAGCACTGAAAGTTTCAGGTTCACAGAAAATACCATCGAAAGTCTCTGCTAACGAAAAATACCATTAAAAGTTGCATAACTACTCGGAAAATAGCATTCTCTTATTTTTTAGACAATTTGCCCTTGCATGTTCAGATTGGTGTGGGTTCTTGTCATGTACCCGTTTGCATCCAAAAATAACAGCCGCACTATCAAATAAAAAAAAAACTAACACTCAGATCAACATGGCGTGAGCAGCACGAGGCCCGGATCGCATCGCCCCGCCTGCTTCTCCCTGCTCACTGAAAAATTGGACGAATTCACAGTCAGGGCTTGAATTCATGAGCACCATAGGGTCCGCATTTGAGTGCTTGATGAATTGCTACAACAACTCACTCCATCAGATTGCCATCTCAATTCCTTCAAGTGTGTTGGACTCAGCTCCGTGGATGTAGGAGTTGAAGCCATCAAACATGGCAAGGCACATTCACGAATCATCAATCGCGAATCTTCAATCCAGAAGAAAAGGGATCGGTAAAGCTGTGCTGCTGCTCCAATCAATTGGCCGAACTGGTAGGGTGGTGGCGGGTCAGGTCAGCCGACCCCATAGACCCCTCGTCGAGCTGGGCGCGGCCTCCTGCTGGAGCTAGTCGACGCCTCGTCGTCGGAACTGGAACAGGGACGCGCCTCGTCAAACTGCAGGGGACGCGCGCGCCTCGTTGATTTGGAGCTGGGGCAGGGTCACTTGAGCAAGGGCGCCTGCGGGTGAAGGAGGGAGCAGGGGCGTCGGCGCTTGAGGAGAGCAGGGGCAGCGGCAATTTCAGAAGCGGTGCGCGCGTCTGTATCAACAAGAGGACTCAATTTGGCCCCAAGAGCTGGGTCAAGGGCAATAGTGTCTTTTTCTCTAGGTTAATGGTAACTTTAGAGTAGCGAACTTTCGATGGTATTTTTTGTGAATGACGAACTTTCAATGCTACTGAACCAATTTTCTCTTTATTTATTACGAACGATCCAACTGCTCACTCATTCACTACCTCAACTTAAGCACCATTAATTGCCTAATACATTCTGCATAGTATAATCGTAAAATTGGCACATGTTCGTAATATTTGCTGCTCTCCTAGTTTTCTGATTAAGCTCGTCATTGTCCCTGTTCGTTTCACCTCCTTTAAATTTTAGACCTTTAAAATCAAAAAGAATCTTGTCATTTAGGACTACTAAACAAAGTTAATTACAAAACCTAGATGAGTGTAAATTTACGAGATGAATCTAATGAGCCTAATTAATTCATGTTTGGTACAGTAATGCTACAGTAACCATCTTTTAATCACGGTTTAATTACTCTTATTAGATTCCTCTCGCGAATTAAACCTAAAGTTCTGCAGTTAGGTTTGTAATTAGACTTTATTTAATACTTTTAAATGACAATATTATTTTTGATGTGATCCTTCTAAATTTTAGACCTTTGAAAACGAACACCCAGCGTCCCAACAATGAACTCTTAGCTAACTCTTAGAGTTGTTTATTAGAAAAAGTAATATATAAGAGACATCTACCTCTTCAATAGTTACTTCTAGGCTACTTCTTAGCTATCTTTTAAAATTATTTAAGAATTGATGTCATAGGGCCAACTTTTGCTAACTCTTCTTCAAGAGTCAGTTTTGTCGTATCTCTTTTTTTTTAACAAACAATTCTAAGAGATAGCTAAGAAGTAATTTAGAAACAACCATTGAAGAGATATTTGTATCTTATATATTTCTTTCCTAATAAACAATCCTAAGAGTTAACTAAGAGACGACCATTGTGGATGCTAGCAGCGGGGTAACTTTGGAAGAGTAGCAGAAAATCAGGCGCGTCACGGAAGCTAAGGGTCACGCGCAATGGTGCGAGCGGATCCGATTGGCCGTGTGCATCTTCGACGAACTCTGGGCCTGATTGGTTGGCCGGATATGAGCGAACCAGGATGGCCGGATGCAAGATCCCTCTGATTGGTTGTCTGCCTTTACAGCTGAGCCTGTCTCGCCTGATGCAACACAGAGCTTCGAGCTAGGCTCCCGGAAAACGAAAATGGAATCCGTTTCTCCCGGGCCCAGCTCGCATGCTGCCGCTCGCGGGCAAGCTGTCTCATTCCCCATATACTAGTAAAAATGCACGTGCAGCACGCGCGTGCTCGTCCAAATGACATCACTTAGCAGAACTTTATCGTAAAATAAAAAAAAATATGATGCACCATGTATTTATCATCAAAAACACACTTCTAACACATCATTGCATTTAAGTCTCATAACATAATGACATTGTTTGAAATTAAAGACGCTAATTGACTTTGAAAGGTAAAAGACATGGCACTGCCTATAGTTCTTATAGTATCAATGCACGTGCGCCACGCACGTGTTTAAAAAATGACATTAATTGGCATGATCACAAGAATTATAAGCAACCTGACTTTATTTATTTTACAATTTTAATTTTATTAATTTGGAAAGAATCACGAACAGCTAGCTTAAACTTTCAGTTAGATCAGGTACAACACACTCAGTGCTATTGATCACCAGCCATACGGATATCATTTACTTGTGTCATGGAGAGGAGATTACACAAGGAGTTTGAATTGAAGAATGAAAAGCATGACCAGAGTTGCATGCAGATGTGGTGCAGATGAGGAAGGAAAAAAGAGAAAAAGATCATGAATCAGAAACTTGAGAGAATAACCTAAAGTTAAATTTTTGGCCTTAAATATATACATGGTTGTTAGTAGGTTATGAAAATTTAATAACCAAACAAAAATATTGTACATGGACAGTCAAATATATACTAACTTTGGAATTAACGAAACATAAAATTTCTAGTAGAAAGGGCACTGCAAATAACATGGCAAGGCATCTGAAAAAAAAAATCATACTTGGACTGAGTAGTTTAGTTTCCTCAGATACATGTAGTAAAAGGGCTCTGCAGTTCAGCTTTCTATTTTCTGTAACATAAAAAATCTCAGGTATTAAAGTTTCTATAGCTATTGCACACTTCTATAGCTACCAAAAAATTTACCACAAAATTCCAGGCCCGCGTTCTCTCAGCAGATCATTTGCTGATTGATTTTTGTTTCGTTGTGCCATGTTGTTTGCCTTCACATCTGAGCCTTCCATGCGGATCAGTTGCCTTCACTTCTGAATCTCTTGTGACTGCTGCCATCACATCCAAATCTGAAACCCATACTAACAGTTAGGTTGGACAGGCGTAAAATTAAACATCACATTTTAATACTTGTGAATAAATGTTCACCAGTGTACTATTCATACAACCACCATATGGTGTTCGACCATCAGTCTTCTTCTTCAGTTTGTTCTTGAAGATGCATAATTTAGAACAACAAGAGGCAATCAAATCAAGGTAACCAGAACAAGTACTGCATTTTAGCAGACATCAATGCATGAAGAGAATGTGTATGACTGACAAATCAGAATCCCGTAAGCAAACTTTAGTTCCTATCACACCTGTACAAAAACAAGGTAACCAGAACAATGTATAGTTTCCCTAGCAATGCCGTTTTGATCCTTGGTAATAAAAAAATAAAATATACGATACATGATTCACCTCCTTTACAACAGAGTGGTAGATTAATGTGAATGAGGTTCTGGGGTCGTTAGATTGTAGGCTGCCTTTACCAGGTTTGCTTCCCACTGTTATCAGAAATATTTATTGCCACTGAAAATCATGTAGAAAAATGCAAGGATTAGAAAGTCTGAGGCACACACTAAGATCCAACAGTGTCAGCTAACCTAAAACATACAGGCAATAAACCGACAAGAAATAAAATAATTTAATCGAGCTCCGGGCTGTTAATGGCAAGAATAGAACTTGTTACATAATTCCAGAGGTATACTGGTAATTAAAACAAGCTCCGAGCTGTTAATGGCAAGAATAGAACTTGTTACATAATTCCAGAGGTATACATACAGTGGTAATTAAAACAAATAAGAGGCCTACCACCCCCAATCGAATCTGGTCAATTTACTAATAAGATACAGAGCATGAATCCAAGAATTCACAAGTGACCAGATATCATGATATAGAATTTTCAATCATTAGCATCTATGCCTTTTGTATGTCCCTCAAAGAAAAAGTGAGCATGACGAGCTGAGGTTTAAATTCAATACCAAAAAATCTCTGCATAATAGTAAATGTATTTAAGCATGATCTACACGGACCGTAGCATATTGAACCTCCACCTGGATTGAGCTGTCCAAGTGCAGGTAACCGTGACTTCCCATGGAAGTCTGCTTTGCCTACAGTAGAGAAGATTTTCAAAATTTCCAACAAAGAACATAGGGCAATATAAACAGAACCTGTAAAGTTAAATATTTGTTCTCAGTAAATGGAATCACTTATCCATTAGATAGACATCAGTGATCATTGCAGATATAGGACAGGCTAATAAGATTACCTTTATACTGAATTAAGGTCACAGCTTTCCCAAAAGGCTGCAATCTGGCCACGAGGATGTGATCAATCAAGGTGACATATGTTCAATGAGTGGGTGGAGATTTCCATTCAAGCATTCCGAAGAACAACTGAGCGCAGCAGATAACAGATGTATATAGCTTTTGCCATAAGCTGCATCCAAGGGCAGAGTAGTAAACAAATCTGAAATTCTTGTTCGATCTTCCTACGAAAATTATTTGATTAATGGATCGACAATCATTTTCATCTGAAATCAAAACAGGATACATATATCAACAAATTAGGGTGGCAAAAAGATTAGATTACCAGTTGACATGCACACATAGGAGATACAGCCTTGCAACATCCATCTACGACCTGCATACTCAAATTTTTCTTTTCTTTTCCAAGCAGGTGGGATCACTTATCCATGGAAATAATCAAATGCAGATGCATGACATTGTAGTACTATGAGACCAGCATGGTTCATACTTTTATGCAAAGCATCAAAGCAATTAAATTGTAGACACAAACCTGCGGCAAATACATTGCAACCTCGAGGACCGTCTCCGTGAAGCCGGCTGCACGATCAGCAACGTTGCCCCCAGGTTAATGGTCTCCTCTGGTCTCGATCTGGATCGAAGAGAGGGATGCGATGGAAAGAATCGAATTGGGGAAGGAAACATTTGGAAGCCATGCGGTAATCATGTACACCATGAAAACGAAAGGTTGATTTATTTCCAAAGTAATGCTTGTCAGTATTCCCTCGCCGGCGGCGAGGTTTCCCCGGAGTGAACTGGACGCAAGAACAGAGGATTTCACACAGGGAATTGGTGATCAGAAATATTTATTGCCACTGAAAATCATGTAGAAAAATGCAAGGATTAGAAAGTCTGAGGCACACACTAAGATCCAACAGTGTCAGCTAACCTAAAACATACAGGCAATAAACCGACAAGAAATAAAATAATTTAATCGAGCTCCGGGCTGTTAATGGCAAGAATAGAACTTGTTACATAATTCCAGAGGTATACATACAGTGGTAATTAAAACAAATAAGAGGCCTACCACCCCCAATCGAATCTGGTCAATTTACTAATAAGATACAGAGCATGAATCCAAGAATTCACAAGTGACCAGATATCATGATATAGAATTTTCAATCATTAGCATCTATGCCTTTTGTATGTCCCTCAAAGAAAAAGTGAGCATGACGAGCTGAGGTTTAAATTCAATACCAAAAAATCTCTGCATAATAGTAAATGTATTTAAGCATGATCTACACGGACCGTAGCATATTGAACCTCCACCTGGATTGAGCTGTCCAAGTGCAGGTAACCGTGACTTCCCATGGAAGTCTGCTTTGCCTACAGTAGAGAAGATTTTCAAAATTTCCAACAAAGAACATAGGGCAATATAAACAGAACCTGTAAAGTTAAATATTTGTTCTCAGTAAATGGAATCACTTATCCATTAGATAGACATCAGTGATCATTGCAGATATAGGACAGGCTAATAAGATTACCTTTATACTGAATTAAGGTCACAGCTTTCCCAAAAGGCTGCAATCTGGCCACGAGGATGTGATCAATCAAGGTGACATATGTTCAATGAGTGGGTGGAGATTTCCATTCAAGCATTCCGAAGAACAACTGAGCGCAGCAGATAACAGATGTATATAGCTTTTGCCATAAGCTGCATCCAAGGGCAGAGTAGTAAACAAATCTGAAATTCTTGTTCGATCTTCCTACGAAAATTATTTGATTAATGGATCGACAATCATTTTCATCTGAAATCAAAACAGGATACATATATCAACAAATTAGGGTGGCAAAAAGATTAGATTACCAGTTGACATGCACACATAGGAGATACAGCCTTGCAACATCCATCTACGACCTGCATACTCAAATTTTTCTTTTCTTTTCCAAGCAGGTGGGATCACTTATCCATGGAAATAATCAAATGCAGATGCATGACATTGTAGTACTATGAGACCAGCATGGTTCATACTTTTATGCAAAGCATCAAAGCAATTAAATTGTAGACACAAACCTGCGGCAAATACATTGCAACCTCGAGGACCGTCTCCGTGAAGCCGGCTGCACGATCAGCAACGTTGCCCCCAGGTTAATGGTCTCCTCTGGTCTCGATCTGGATCGAAGAGAGGGATGCGATGGAAAGAATCGAATTGGGGAAGGAAACATTTGGAAGCCATGCGGTAATCATGTACACCATGAAAACGAAAGGTTGATTTATTTCCAAAGTAATGCTTGTCAGTATTCCCTCGCCGGCGGCGAGGTTTCCCCGGAGTGAACTGGACGCAAGAACAGAGGATTTCACACAGGGAATTGGTGCTGCGAAGTGGCAGCGTTTTTTGGTTTTTCTTTTCTTATTTATGCAGGAGGACTCAGCCTCCCCGACGCGCGACATGCTCGCGATCCGAGCATGCCGCGCCACGACGCGCCATGCAAGGCACGACGCGATCATCGCTACGACTCCACGCCCCGCATGAACGCAGCATGCGTCAGGCCTAAGACTCGGGAGCAGTGGACAACACCACGTCCCCAACTAACTAACTGAAAGGAAATATCTAAACACAACACACGCACAAGTTTATTTCTGACATTTCTCCGCCTAAACCTTGTGCGCCTGCAACCCGACATTGGTGACTCCAATTCTTTCACGCATCTCCTGAAACTTCACTCGTGCCAACGGCTTCGTCAGGATATCTGCCAACTGATCTTCAGTTCTCACAAACTCAATACTAATTCTTCCGTCAGCAGCACGCTCTCGGACGAAATGGTATCGAATTCTGATATGCTTGCAGCGGCCATGAAACACTGGATTCTTGGTCAGATCAATTGCAGACTTGTTGTCGACTTTCAGTAGTGGTGGCTTGACTGGAACTCCAAGTATCTCAGCCAACAATTCTGCGAGCCAAATTGCTTGACAAGCTGCAACAGAGGACGCCATGTACTCTGCTTCACAAGACGATAGAGCCACTGACTTTTGCTTCTGTGACTGCCAAGTGATTGGGCTTCCTCCTAGATAGAACAGGACTCCACTGGTGCTCCTGCTATCATCTTCATCACCAGCAAGATCACTATCGCTGTATCCCACCAACAGCAACCCTTCTGCATTTCCCCTCGAGTACTGAACACCATAATCTCGCGTCCCAGCGATGTACCTCAGGATATGCTTCACTGCTGCTTGATGATCTCCATGTGGCTCCGCCATGAACCGACTCACATAACTGACAGAGTGAGCCAGGTCAGGCCTGGTGTGTACCAGATACCTCAGCGCGCCAACGGCACTGCGGTACTCCGCCGCGTTTACCATCGCCTCGGAGCTTGTCTTGGTGAGCTTGAGCCTCGCCTCCATGGGTGTGTGGCACGGATTGCAGTCCGCCATACCCGTCTTCTCCAACAACCTTTGAGCATATGCAGATTGGCAAAGGGAAATTCCACCATCACTCTGGCGTACCTCAATACCCAGATAGTAGGAGAGCAAACCGAGATCACTCATCCGGAATCGCTCCCGCATCTCCTCCTTGAACTTGTCGATGTCGAGGTTCAGTGGCCCGGCGATGAGCAGATCGTCGACGTAGACGCCCACCACCAGTGGTCTGCTTGCCGTGCGCCTGGTGTAGACGGCGTGCTCGTGGTCGCTGCGCGTGAAGCCGAGGGAGTTGAGTGACGCGTGCAGCTTTGAGTACCAGGCTCGTGGCGCTTGCCGGAGCCCGTACAGTGCCTTCTTCAGCTTCAGCACTTGGTCCTCCTTGCCCACATCAAAGCCCGGCGGTTGCCGGACATAAACTTCCTCCTCCAGTTCACCGTTCAGGAAAGCGGATTTCACATCCATGTGATGCACCCGCCAACCTTCATGCGCCGCCACAGCAAGAATCGTCCTCACCGACTCCATCCTAGCCACCGGAGCAAAAACTTCCTCAAAATCAATACCTTGCCTTTGCACATACCCTTTGGCGACGAGGCGCGCCTTATGCTTGACGACGCGCCCGTGTTCATCCTTCTTGGCTTTGTAGACCCACTTGAGGCCTATAGCTCGGTGCCCCACCGGGAGATCAGCGACCTCCCATGTCCCGTTCTCCTCGATGGAACGCAGCTCCTCCACCATGGCCGCGCGCCAGCTGGGTTCACGTGCAGCCTCTTCCAGCGACGCCGGCTCCTCGGCGCTCACCACGTACAGCTCCTCCGCGAACGCGCGCTCCGCCAGCCCGGGCACCGCAGCGATCACTATCGCTGTATCCCACCAACAGCAACCCTTCTGCATTTCCCCTCGAGTACTGAACACCATAATCTCGCGTCCCAGCGATGTACCTCAGGATATGCTTCACTGCTGCTTGATGATCTCCATGTGGCTCCGCCATGAACCGACTCACATAACTGACAGAGTGAGCCAGGTCAGGCCTGGTGTGTACCAGATACCTCAGCGCGCCAACGGCACTGCGGTACTCCGCCGCGTTTACCATCGCCTCGGAGCTTGTCTTGGTGAGCTTGAGCCTCGCCTCCATGGGTGTGTGGCACGGATTGCAGTCCGCCATACCCGTCTTCTCCAACAACCTTTGAGCATATGCAGATTGGCAAAGGGAAATTCCACCATCACTCTGGCGTACCTCAATACCCAGATAGTAGGAGAGCAAACCGAGATCACTCATCCGGAATCGCTCCCGCATCTCCTCCTTGAACTTGTCGATGTCGAGGTTCAGTGGCCCGGCGATGAGCAGATCGTCGACGTAGACGCCCACCACCAGTGGTCTGCTTGCCGTGCGCCTGGTGTAGACGGCGTGCTCGTGGTCGCTGCGCGTGAAGCCGAGGGAGTTGAGTGACGCGTGCAGCTTTGAGTACCAGGCTCGTGGCGCTTGCCGGAGCCCGTACAGTGCCTTCTTCAGCTTCAGCACTTGGTCCTCCTTGCCCACATCAAAGCCCGGCGGTTGCCGGACATAAACTTCCTCCTCCAGTTCACCGTTCAGGAAAGCGGATTTCACATCCATGTGATGCACCCGCCAACCTTCATGCGCCGCCACAGCAAGAATCGTCCTCACCGACTCCATCCTAGCCACCGGAGCAAAAACTTCCTCAAAATCAATACCTTGCCTTTGCACATACCCTTTGGCGACGAGGCGCGCCTTATGCTTGACGACGCGCCCGTGTTCATCCTTCTTGGCTTTGTAGACCCACTTGAGGCCTATAGCTCGGTGCCCCACCGGGAGATCAGCGACCTCCCATGTCCCGTTCTCCTCGATGGAACGCAGCTCCTCCACCATGGCCGCGCGCCAGCTGGGTTCACGTGCAGCCTCTTCCAGCGACGCCGGCTCCTCGGCGCTCACCACGTACAGCTCCTCCGCGAACGCGCGCTCCGCCAGCCCGGGCACCGCAGCTGGTCCCAAGACGTTGTCCACCCTGCGGAACCTCAGCGGCGCGTCGTCGTGGTCGTCGTCGAGGTCGGGGTTCACGCTCGGTGGCGACGCGTGCTCCACAGCCGGCGGCATTGGTGGTGGTGTAGGTGTTCGACCGCCGGCCTGTGGTGAAGGAGGATGACCCGCTGGAGTAGCCTCCGCCTGGTCCTGGTCCGACGCGTCGACGTACTCGGTGGTGGTGATGTACTCCACCGTGAACGGCTCGAGGTTGATGTCGCCGTGGATGCCGCTGTCCTCGCTCCAGTCCCACTGGGCGAGCTCGTCGAAGACGACGTCGCGGGTGATGTGTACCTTGCCTGTGTGCGGATCATAGGCTCGGTACGCCTTGGAGCCGGGTTCATACCCGACGAAGATCATCTTCGTGCTCCTGTCATCCAGCTTCCTCAAGTGCGGCTTCGTGTTCTTCACGTGCACGATACACCCAAACGTGCGCAGGTGGCCGACGCCCGGTTTTCTCCCGTACCAGGCTTCGAACGGCGTCATCCCGTCAACACTCTTCGTCGGCGACCTGTTCAACAAGTACACAGCAGTCGCCACGGCCTCACCCCAAAAGTAGCCCGGCAAACCCTTGGCTTTCATCATGCTCCGCGCCGCCGCAACAACCGTCTGGTTGCGACGCTCTACAACGCCATTTTGTTGTGGCGAGTAGGGTGCCGTCAGCTGTCGTCGTACCCCGGTCTCGATGCAGTG
>LAPY01000069.1:351731-371005 GCA_000970635.1 Eragrostis tef | reverse complement strand
TTCAGGATTCCATCTGGTGTAATATTCTCATTTAAGCTGGAAGGTCCGATGCTGACGCTGAGCTTGCCAGACGGATCACTTGATTGCAAGACAATATCCATGTAATATGGCACAGCCAAGGTACCACCAAAACCCTTTGTGGAGAGATCAAGATCTTTCGCCGCTGAACTATGTCACAGAAATGGAACCGGATGAGATAGCTTGAGCGACCGTCGACACTGAATTGCCATGTCATATTGGATCTGGTATTGTTCTGCGCAGCCAACCGCCTTGCAGTGTTGTAAACACTGTCAGGTGCATCCTCCGGAGTTGCTGCACCACTTTGGTAATTTAGTTTCCCATTGAAATTTTTCACTTGAGTGGCAGTAGAATTTTGAAAAAAACTCTGATCAGTAACCCATGTTCGCCAGAGCGTGTCGTTGTCGGGAGTCACCTTCGGTCCCCCCACATTGACCCTGTAGAATGTCTGCATTGGTTGCACCGACAAGCCGAGATACTGACCGACAGGTTCCAAATTCTGCACTGAATCAGTTATCAGATCATCAGGAACCGAGATGACCTCAATAGCATTGATAAATGGCGTGCTGTTCCCAAGAGGCACGAACGTTAGAATGAGCATGTCCTTGGTAACATTCAGAGAGTACTCCATGACCACTGGAGAGGAATTACTTGGCACGGTGAAATTGTTGAGGAGCACGACATCCTGCGTCGACACCTTGAAGTTCGCCTTGGAAAGATCATAGCTCTGGTACCTGAAAGGGAAGAAGTGAAGCCGGACGAAATGCCGGCCCCGGCTCCTCATCTTGAAGGAGTAGGACGACTTTGCTGTAAAGACCCTGGCTGTCTGGTACAGCACACCATCGTCGAACCCCGAGACTGAATTCGGCGAGGCAGTTGCAGCGGTGCTCTGAGGGGATGTCAATATAGCCCCACCAGAACCGTCGGCTGAGAAGACCCTCTGGCCGAGAGTTGCCTCAAACGAAGAGCCACAGTTGATGAGGTAGTTGTCTGCTGGGGTGAAAGCAGCATTGCAGACGCCAAGCATCCAGATGGCCACGGAAAGGCCTAGAACTAGCTTCAGCTTAACAGTTCTAGTATCCATGACCATTTCTGACGCGGAATTGCAGATTGGGCTACAAGAGCAATGGAAGGGACATGAATTGAAGGAAGATGTAGGTGGCAAGCTGGAGGTACAAAGAAACAGGAATCTGGTGGGGATGAGCAGAGTACAAATGCTCAATTTTCACTGAACCAGACTGATTGGGCCTTTCCAGATTGTAAGGACAGGATGAATCGGAAAGAAGCGAAGCCACCAAGAAGCTCCAATTTTGCAGGGGAGCAGGAGGCAACGGAATCACACTATCACAGCAGTACAGTGCGAGCAAGAACCTTCCTTGTCAGGCAGGACAAGACCTCACCAACACCACCCGCAGCCAGGGGACGAAAGCATTCACCAAGAACTCGATCTGCGTGACAGCCGGGTACCAAACCCACAGAATCTCCTCCCTCGAGCAGGCACAACCTGAAAATTAAACAAATTACACCGGCAATCAGCGCTGGCTCCCCAACCGAGGCAAGGATAAACCCAGGAGCGACGTTCTCCGCGGAAACGAAACTGAAACAGGAACTACCTACCTCTGCCGGCCTTCGTTGCGGCGGAATTCCAGTCACCTCCGCAGGAAACTGAAACTGACAGCGTCGAAATCCGAGACGGCCGCCCCGGAAGAACGAACCAGGCCGGAGGACGGCCTCGAGGTGTGGGTTGGTCTCTCTCTCTCTCACTCTCTCTCCTCGTGGCAAGAGCGAGAGCAGAGGAGGGGAGGGGAGAAGAAGCGGTTTCTTGAAGCCGAGAACACGCAAACCGGTGGAATGGAAAGCAGAGCACAGTGAAGCGGGCGACGGCACCGTTTGCAATAATAAACAAAGAAAAACACAAGCCAAACCAACAAACAAACAAGCAGAGCCAGCTGAAGCCAAACAATGAACTGGTCCAGCCCTGTAGTAGTAGGAGGAGAATAGATTGTACTATTAGATTAGCACTAATCCCAGAGAAGCGAGACAAGCTTCGCGATCAAGGGTGGGGTTTATCGTCATCAGTGGAGGAATGAGTCGGTCCGGCTCCTTGGCCCGGTTGGTTGTGGTGGAGCGCAGCTAGCTGGAGGACGGCTGGTTGCGTTGCGTGAGAACGGCAGGCCAGCCAGCTTTGGACGGAACGGGTGCTGGCATGAATGCTGGAGCGGGGTCATTAATATAGTGACATCGGCGGGGCCCATATGGCAGTGAGAGAGGGAGAGAGGATAACGGAAGAAAAAGTTTGGTGGGAAGATATGCGAGCGAAACGGGGGAGCTGGGCGTGGGCCACACCTGGCAAGGGCCGAACGTGGGCCACACTTGCCTTTGCTGCTCGCGCAAGGTAAGCTCGCGTCGCGTGGGCCACGCGGAAGAAGAAGAAGCGAGAAGAGAAGGGAACAGATATCGGCCGTGGCTTATCATCGCCATTCAATCACCCATTGATTTGCCTCGTGCCCTGTTTACCGTTTCAGGAAAGGCGGAAGGAAGAGGCCGAACTGTGCCGAGAGAGGGGGTGTATACATCGCCGGCGCTGACGAGACGCGTACAGCCATGCAGCGATGGCGATGGGTTTGCGCAAGTACTAGTACAGCCAATTCAAGCCTGGCCTGTCGTCGGAAAGCTGCGTGTGTTGCGTTACGTGAAGCGAACCGGTCGCCGCGGCAGGGGCAAAACTCAACGAGGTCCAACGAGCACATGCACGAGCACGACACCGTCCACAAGTCTCCTTTTTTCCTCTCCTCCCCCTTTATTCCATTTCATGTTGGCGAGGAAGAACCTTCGGCGAGACGATATATATGCCTGACTGGTTCTTGCGCTGATGATCTCCGGAAGAGAGACGAAAAGCCAACATGCGCGCGTGGTCGTCTGAAATGGAGAAGAGACTAAAAACCTGTCGTCATTGTTCACCGAAACCAATAGAAAAGTGATAAAGAAGACGTCGTCTTGGAGAAGATGGAGACGACGATAGAAGAGACTTGAAAAAAAGAAGAAGCAAATGTGGGTAGATGGGGATGTGATTAATCATTTGATCCGGTCTGATGCTGAAGCGAAGCGAAAGGAGAGATGCACCGGTATCTGGCTAGGATGCGATCAAGTGGAAGGAAGAAAAGGGATTGTTACGCGCACCTAACTCTCGATCGGCAAATTAAAGATGCGGCCATGGCCATTTACATTTTAAACTTTTATCAAAGGGGGAAAAGGGGTAACCAAAGTACTCCCCTCGTCTGAATGTACTAGCACATTTCTAGGATATGAAGATTCGAAGAGAGGCTCCATCTAAATTGACGTGCATGATGATGATGGACTCGATCATCATCCGTCTTGGTCGTGCCCATTTTGGATGGACGGCCAAGGCCATGCGTGAGAGGTGGAGATGAAGATGCTGGGCCGTTGCTGCCAGGTGGTAGTTTGATGCTGACAATGACACTGCTAATTATAATTAACTAGCCCATCAACCCGTGCAGTAGCACGGGCTAGTAATCGTATAAGATGCTTGAGAACAACTGTTTTATAGAACAATTACAACATTTAGGGGAAAATAGGACTGTTTGCTTATAAACATATCTAAACAACAATAATTGTGGCTCTATCTATTTATTAGTTGCTGGATGGTAGATTCTCCTAGATAATATGTAATTGCAGGAGGCTTAATCAGTTAGCTAGATACAATTAATTTTTGTTGATTTATCTGGAGTCTTAATCATTTTTCTAGATAATGGGAGACTTAATCAGTTAGACATTGTAAACCACCAAACGCAAATTTACAATTTTATCATACAGTAATGTGCCCATACAAACTTTTGAACCTCACCAACTATTGATAGAAACGAAAAACTTGATCTCCAATTTATGTCGCCTATTTTCTTCTACTTCTATATCAACATATTATCCTGCTTTATGCATGGTCAGTCTTATCTACATCTAAAAATAGTAGATTGCCATACTGTATCTAAATGCAAATTTAACAAAGAATAAACTTTGGGTTCTAATGATCTACACTGACTTGTCACTGCAACTTCTGTTTGAACTTCTTCACGCATTACCTAGATTTTGTATAGTCTGTTGACTGTATTTAGTACTGCAATTACATTGCACGTGCATTGAAATCTCGGTGCTTTTGGTTTTCACTGATTTGAACATTTACACAAAAATGTAAGCTGATGAAATAACTACGAAATTCTAAATTATGTCAATAATGGAATTCAAACAACCACAAACAACAAAGATATATCCAATTAAGCATTATTTGCTGGTATCCTAAATCAATGGACCTGTCCCTCAGCCAAGAAAAAAACAATTTATGGATATGTCCAAGCAGGTTGTTCGAATCCAGTTTGATATTATTTAAAAATATGTCAAACCTCTATACATGGTCAGATTTTAAACATTTAAAAATCTTTTTTTGCCAAGGGTATCAAAGGGTGATACCTGGTCTGACAATCAAGATTGAATGCACTATATCATCTTTAACCTCTAGCAAAAGTCCCTTCCTGGCCTGCGTTGTCTGCCACAATCACAGGGTGCTCGAACTACCCTGGACATCTTTCACTCCGGGCCAGGAAGCAAACTGGACCCCTGTGATCTTTGCCATTGAAGAAGACATTGTCTGAAAATCAAGAAAACAACAGAAACCTCAACAATATATAGCATCCAATTAAAAGTTTTGTCCATGTAAATGTTGACGTGCTCATTGATATATACCTGTCCCTGCCTGCCATCATATCTGATTGATATGCATATTGATGGCTCGAATTTCACTGGCTGAAACTAAATATTGTAAACTGAATTAGTTGTACCTCTAGATGTCCTGGTTTTGCTAGTTGTTCAGCATTACAGAAACATTCACCTTATGTCTTCAGTTTCTTTCCCTTATGCAGCAGTTTCTTCTTTGTCAGAAATACATGCTCTGTTTTGTTGAAAGCTGTGATGTTGCACTGATTTAGATTGAGCAAGCCATCCCTTTCGATCAACCTAGATATTCTCTTGCAGCCCAACCTAGATATTCACGGCACCATCTTTATTCGGTGATATTTCCTGTTATTCCGACTCAGTATTTTCTTTCTAAAAAATTGGATCGCATTGTTAGTCCGTGTCCCACAATATTACGTGGTGAAAGATCTATCGGTCATAATTTTTTAAGCAACTAAATGAATGGCCGGATGTTTTTTTTTTCTAGTAATTTATAGGATTTTCCTACGATTAATGTGGAGGCTTCAAAAAAAGCCTCTAATTAGTAAATATAAGATTCAACTGTACTATTACATGGTACTAGTACATATTTGGCGACGGCTTTAATTCAACTCTCTCTCTCTCTCTCTCTCTGCATTTTATTTGGAGATTGCAATTTTTCTGGAATGGGTTTGATATAAACAGCTTCAGCCTTCAGCAAATGCCCCGCATTTCTTCTTGACACGATAGATTTCTTTTTGAGAGGACAGAAATGAGAGTGATTGTCGGGTCATGGGACGAGAAGGGCCTGCTGTACGCGCAGCACACGATCGACCCAATACAGCCCAAATCCGGTGGTTGCTTTTGTTTAGTATGGATCGACCCAATACAGCCCAAATGGTTCCTTCTGTTTAGTATGGGTCTGGTAAAGCTTCAATGGAACTGGGGCATAGTAGCCCGCCCCGGACCGACGCTCCAAAAGGAAGAAAAGAGACGATACATTCCTTCTCCTTTTTACACTTCTTTTGCCTTTTTTTATTCCTTACGTTTTCATCTGAACTAGTATGATTTCTATCATTCAGTAATTTTGAATAATTAACTTAACCTTTGGGCAATGATGTCTCACGTAACCTGTTTTCTCGCTGTCCAATGCATCTATCTTGGTCTCACTCATCTTGTACTCTTTCTCGTTCTATGCTCTCTTTACATTTTCACTTCTCTTTAATTCTCATGATAAAAATCAAAATAGAAGATAAAATATAGTACAAATATGTCTCCTTAGGCTGGAGCACAATGATATTTGAAACGTGATTATTCTTCTTTCTCAAATTGGATGCACTAGCCAGGAATGCGGGACTAGTTTAAAGTTTATCAAATGGGCCTTGCGATTTCAACCATCAAGTGTTCTACCGAAAATCTGGTAGCATGACATAATGTTAGAATTGACCTTCATGGTTTTTGGTTCTATTAGGTGAGCCATCTTTGCAAATTTGAAAAATATTTTTAGACTCCAACTTCTATAAAAGCGTGAAAGTTCACCAGACACAAACAATACGTGCTAAAGAAATATGTTTTTTTCAATCACTACTATTATTTTTTTGTTACTATTAAAGTTACAACAACATCATGATATTCTTTTTTATTATTTTTTTGTTACTGTTAATCTCGTTATGCAAGTCTGACGTTCAATTCATAATACATTTAATAATTTTCAATACGACGATTATTTCTATACTATCATAATGTGACACCCCTTAAAACTTGATACATTTCATCAACATAATTCAGAATTATAGGATACTGAGACTTTATTAGCATGCACTCAACTTACATTGGTCAACCATGCCACTTGACGCTTGATGATATTCTTGAAAGGAAAGGGAAGAGCATAGAAGTTGCGGAGTAAACCCTGGCGGGCCCCACACGGGATCCGGACCGAGGAGCACGTCGCCCTACTCCACCTCCCTCCCTCTCGCCGCATTCTCCAGTCGTCCCAGTGGTCTTCGCCTCCCCCGTCGCCGTGGTCGGTGCCGTCCAAATCCCCCAAAACCCTAAACCTAGCATCCGCGCCGGACCGCCGGAGATGTCGTCGTGGCTGCGCAGCGCTGTGAGCCGGGCGGTGGAGGCCGGCGGCCGCAGCGGCGTCGCCCGCGCGGTCAAGGGCTACGCCGACGCCGTCGCGCACCACGCCGGCCAGGCCGTCGCGGACATCCTCCACGACCGCATGGTGAGCTCAAAACCCTCCCCTTCCTTAGTGCTCCGAGCAGGTTATCCCCTTGGGAATGCGGGGCTTCGTGTGAGGTCTGGGGGCGGGATTCGGACATGGTGCGTTCCCTTTGAACTGGCAAATTCACTGTATCAGCAGGCGATAGCGATGCGCGTAGTAAATCAGTTGCAAATTGAAGCTTTAATCTGCACCATGCGGCTACTGCAGCAGCGTCTCTAGCTTGCTTTGCTGCCAGCTGAAGGCTGACCGAATCTGAAATGTCTCTTCCTGTTTTATATTTCTGAGACTAATGATCATCCTAGAACATTCCTGAGTCTGCCATTTTATTACGCTGAACTTCATGAATGGGTCTAAAACCAGAGATAAATTTGAAAATATAGTTTCTGGGACTAGTCTCATCACATTGATCTGGATTTGTGACTCGTCCTATTGTGTCATAGAAGGGCTGCCACTGCCGAAATCTTTGTTGCCCCTTTGGGTTTTCTAAGCTGGGTTTGTTACTATGTGATGTGCAGGGCACCCAGAACTATAGAAGTTTCAAGAAAACAGTAGCACGATTGGAAGAGGCAGCGGTTTCATGCCGTGGGGGTGAAAGAGTGGAATTGTTAAAACGTTGGTTGGGAGCATTGCATGATGTTGATGCTGAGCAAGGAGATTCAGATCTGAAGCCTTCTGAGGATCATGATTCCTCTAGCGAAATGGACACTACGAAAGCACCATTGGTGAGTCTTCATGCTCACATTTTCATTTCCACGCCTTTTTATTTCATATGTTTGTTCGTACTGCGGATCTTAGTTAACTCTGGTGTACATATCTTAGTTATCTTATAGACTTTCACAATGAGATATACCCTTCTTGGACTGAACTATTGGAAATAGGTTTTGTTCTATGATGCTGATATTGACGGAGCACCAATGAACTTCCGTGATGTATTCCTGTACAGCCAAGCACTAGAAGGCATTACACTCTCCATGGTAATTTAGTTGAACCACGCTCTCCTGGCTACATTGTTATTATTTTTTCTTACTTGGTTGATGCTGAGGCCTACTTATTTTTCTCTGCAACAAAGATTCTTGAAGCTCCTTCTGAGGAAGAAGTTTCGCTGCTTTTGGAAATATTTGGGTGAGTGTGCTTATGATTTTAGCCACCAATATGTGCATTAATATTTATTCTTTTTTCCTAAAATGATAAGATTCATACATTTCTTTGCACAAAAGACAAAAGCACTAATTAAATTTCGGAATAAATATTTAGATTATTTTTTGTATTGGCATTGGAAATTGTGTGGTTACTAATTATACCTTTCATGATATATTATTAAAACACAGATATTCAAATTTCTCAGACATAAAAAAATTGTATTGCTTTTTATGGATTTGTACTTTTCTATTCTGGCGATAGTACTGGCTTCTTTGTTAGGATCTCAATAGATGGTTGCTTCTTTCCCCCCTCCCTCCTGGTGTAAGTTTATGTCTGGGTTCATCATTCATACATAAGCTTATGCTCTTACATGGACTAAACCTTTGTTTTATTTATGATAAATACTCAACGTATTCTATTACAATTTACAAATAGTGTTTCGAAGCAATTTGTGCCACTATAATCTCAGCTACCAAATGCAACTCACTTGTCTGATCTCTGAATGTTCCACTCTACTGTATTGAAGATTGCAATGCTGTTGATTCCTGCAGTATATGCCTTACTGGTGGGAAAGAAGTCAATGAGGCAATCATGAGCAAGGTACAAGAATCAGCCAAGGCTTTTGCAGAATACAAAGATGAAGTACTGGTATGCTTTCAGTTTCCTTTAAGCATGATTGTATTCTTTAGTAAACAGTTTTTACTTCAATTTTAGGTTCTTTTTTCATTGAATCCTTGAATAAATGCAACCTGATAATTATGAAATATTAGCTTTCGTTTGGTTCCTAGAATGTATTTGGTCTAGAGTTGGACCTTTTATTTACTTGCTAGGTTTGGTCCACAATGCAGACATCAATATTGAGTTCCTACTTGTTACTCAATGTAATTTGAACTGCCCTTGACCTGTTGCCCAGTCATCATAAGTAGGCCTCATACCCTCATGTACTGACTCGTGAGTTCATAAGTGGTGAAACAAACGTAATGCTTATCTGGTTTCAGTATTCCTGAAAAGGAAAGCTGAAGAAACAATGCAAACTGTTTGTAAAGCAGTAAATATGAATATGATACAGCTACCTATTCACTAGCTGTGCTGATGTGACCTTCTTGGTAAGATGCACATAACATACAGCTGTAGGTTAAAAAAAATAAATCCTTTTTTGTAATGTGTCTGTTGACTCACTGTGTTTGCATGGACAGGTGAAGCGTGAAGAGCTGCTTGAATATGCCCAAAGTATCATTTCAGGACTTAAGAGAAATGCCGACATTTTGAGGTGATACTTTATTTGCTAATTAGCTGTATTCAGTTTGAGCAGTTATTTTTAGCTGCTTCTGTTGTAGACTGTATGTAAATTACAAATGCTACTTGTATACTATGTGTTATGTTTTTGGCAACTAATCATACCTAAGAAACGTTTACAAACCTACGAGCAACCACATCTAATGGCCTCTATCAGACCTCTATAATATCTAATGTCATGGATCATTGTTAGAAATAAATGGGCACTCTTGCACCGCCAGAAGTCCTCAAATACATTTCAACTTCTGTTCCTTTATCTGTGGTTTATTGCTTCCGTAGTTTATTTTAAAGCTTGTATATTATTTCAGGATAGATGCAGAAACACTAGAATTGCAGAGAAAACTAGATGAGAAGCAGAAATTAAGAGTTCAGTCAACTGAAGATCGAGATAAAAAATCAGAGAAGACCGCAGTTGCAAATCTTGAGGTATTACCTCTCATTGTATTGGACATACGTGCTGTCAAACTTTGTACGTATGTGTTGATTGGTATCGATAAGTATTTCCATTTTATTAACATTTCTATTGGACTTGATAAAGCATATTACAGTAGAAAATGGTGAATAAAGTTGTGATATGGAAACCATAGAAATTTCAACACGACCGGTGTGTGATTGGAGGGAGTTACACCTAGTCAGATATTCTACACATCTGGCGTATTTAATCATACTTGATTGACTAGTCCAGTGCTCATTAGATGTTGGAAAAGGCTATGTAGATCTAACTCTGTTTATGACTTGGGAATTCATTTTCATTGGTGATTCCATTACCAATTTCAAGTAAATAATCCTTAGAAGTTTGTAAGTGACTACTTGCGGCTTTTGGAATTTAGCCTACTTCCTCTGCTGCAAGATAGATTCATTTACACTGCTTTGTTTTGTATGTGCAACTTGTATTACCATTTTTTGTTGGAACAAGTTTTCTAAAAATAAAAGATGTTATATTATGAAATGCTTATAATGAAAAATCCAATGGTACCCTTTTCACATGATTGAGTTAGATAATTATGCACATGCTAGTGGTTGAATACATTATTGCCTACTAGATAATTATGCTAGAAAGTAGTAGCAGTAGTAGCTCCACTGATATGAAGTTTGATACTGCCCCAGTATGGCGCATGTGTTTGAATTATGAAACACATACTTAGTGTCTATGTTAAGGGGGTGGATGGAGCTGCTGCCCCCGGTGCTATGGAGGAGGGAGGTGGCGGCTAGGGCAGAAGTGTGCTGCCATGGCCCTGGCTCAGATTACACCGCCCCTCATTATATAGGGGTACATGACTTGAGCTATGGAGGAGGGAGGTGAGGGCTAGGGTAGAGGGGTGGTGCCGTGGCCCTGACTCAAGATTGCACCGCCCCTCATTATATAGGGGTACATGACTTGAGCTATGGAGGAGGGAGGTGAGGGCTAGGGTAGAGGGGTGGTGCCGTGGCCCTGACTCAAGATTGCACCGCCCCTCATTATATAGGGGTACATGACTTGAGCTATGGAGGAGGGAGGTGAGGGCTAGGGTAGAGGGGTGGTGCCGTGGCCCTGACTCAAGATTGCACCGCCCCTCATTATATAGGGGTACATGACTTGACTCTCAAGCAATCTCTAAACCGAGTCTAATCTGATAAGATCATTACTTTACTAACAAGCTGGGCTGTTTCTAACCAAATGACTCAATCTGATATATTTCTCTTCAAACGGCTCAATGCTGTCTAGCTACTATGGAAAGGTTGAGCCGGCGGCTACACCACTTGTCGCCCTCCTGGCAGCGCAGCAAATGCCACGGCAGCCCTAGCTCTTAGGGCTGACGTGCCTGGGTTGGGCTGGGTCAGCTGGCCCATAACAGTCTAATATCTGGAGTGGCAACTAATGTGTTTACTAATTTTTTTTAGTTTGTTCTACTGCTCTAGTGATTTTTTATTTGTTAATGGTTTAATGCTTAAAAAATCTATAACCTCATACCCATGGTCTCTATTTTCTCCAGGCTTTCAAAGAAGCACTTAGCGAAGTCCGTCTGTGCTCTAGAGTTGAAGAACTTCTACTGAAGAAGAAATCAATTACTCCTGGGGACTCCCTGGAGATCCATTCTCAGAAGGCATGTTTGTTAAACCTTTTGTTTTGAATCAGGACCCCTTCACTTGTTGTACAATGTGATGTAGGGTGTTCATCCTGGCAAGCTAATACATCTTTAAAACTTTCTTTGCCTTACAACACCATGTTTGCAGTTTAAGAGTGTAAGATCACCCCCTTCCTTCAGTGGCAGGATTATGTGTTGTTCATTAAATAAGTAAATCTACACTTATCTTCAAGGAATTGTACTTAAGAAATGTGGACGACGTTAAGGCCTCCATATAGGAATTCAAAATTCAGTATTCACTTTCTTCCCAGTACTTTTTGTTGCTTTCACGAGCACTCCTACTTTCTTGACATAGCTGGTAGAATGAAAAAAAGATTGATCCAAAAGTTCTGTTCCATGGAAGTTTCGTGTAAGTAGGATTTATAGGCCTCAAAGATGGTATCTTGCTATTTTTTTAGTGACAGTTGATCTCGTGTGAGACTTTCATGAGTAACTGTTCTAGTAGCTCCTCACCCTATATTCTGTTAGAAATGCAAATCCATAACCTACAAAGCTAACACATTTACAAATCATCAGGTCGATAAACTTAAAGTCTTGGCAGATTCCCTTGCAAATTCATCCTCCAAAGCAGAACAACGTATTTTGGAGCACAGGTTGGCACTTATTTGATCTTCTAGAATAAAACATCCTCATTCTCAGATTTTTTTCTCCAGTTGTTATTTGGTTGAAATTGCTCTAATATTTGATATCAAATTCTTGCAATTTTCATTCCTCATTCCAGATTTATATGAAAATTTCTGTTAAAATATTTATGGTAGTTGAACAAGCTGTTGAAATCTACCAAAATCTGATCACTTGGAACTTGGAACTAGTACATTCTTTTATTTGATGACATCTAGTGGTGTAAAACAACTGACTTTTTGACGCACAATGTTCTTGTTTTGGGTTGCTATTTTTTGTTTCATTGATTTGTACCTCTTCTTCCATTCCTTTTTTCTGATTTTATTTGCGAACTTTTATTTTTTAGTCTGAAATAATCAAATCATGGTACCAGCAACTTAGATGTGGTTTCCATTTTGGTCTTGCACCAGGCGTCAGAAGGAAGATGCTCTCAACTTCCGTGTGAAAAAGGAGAATGAAGTCAGTGCTGCTGAGAAGGTAGGCTGATATATCTCTAGGAGGCATTTATAAATTTCTAGGTCTTCAGAAATGGGTAGAAGTCAATTGGTAGTTCGCTACCCATCTGGAATATAGGATTAGGAAACCACACATTCACTTTAAATGGATTTTTGCTTTGCAAACTGGGCCTTGGCTTTCATGTTGTCGAGATATTTGAATGCCTTGGAATGCATCTGTTCCCTTATTTTTGTAGCTTCTTGTCCTCTTGATTTTGCTATAGGTGTATATGTATCTGTTTACCAAAATTGTCAGTTTATCTGTTATCTTATTGTATGCTCTAGGATGGCATGTTTGCTGTTAATCATGCTTATTTTGGATCTCTTTGAACATAGTTTATTTTTGAGTCCCTCAGGCCTCAGATGATAAATCTACCACTTCACTTTCTCCCCATACCACAATCTGATTTAGTGTAATCAGATAAAATATCCTTATCTTACTGTACCTTTTATGGCCTGATAAAGGAATTGCTTGATGAGATTACTGAGTTGGAGAAGCAAAGAGATGACCTTGAGGCGCAGCTGAAAAAGGTACCTTTGCCTTGTTGTAACTCTTAAGATTCATGGACATTTGTGTAGTCTCATAGTAGTATCTTTTTTAATTGACATTCCTTGTCATCTTGCATATTGTGGCATGAAATCAAGTTGGTCGAACAATTAACTCATCTATTGGTCTTTCATGACCAACTCATCAGTAATGTTAAACTGTGTTTGATAAGGCCCCTGGGCTCTCCCTCTCGCTTCCTCTCCCTCTCCCTCTCCCTAATTTGTTCTCTTATGTGCAGAAGAACTTTGAAACTTAACACCAAAGTAATGTGTTGTTTCTCTTTAACACGCTCTTATGAAATTTAAATTTAATGATGTGCCACTCTCTGATAATCCTGTTGAATTATGTTCTTTTGTAAAGTTATTCCTCTTGTGCAGGTCAATATATCACTAAATGCTGCTGCTGGCCGGCTTAAGAAAACTAGGGAAGAGAGGGACCAATTTGATGAAGCAAACAATCAAATCATATTTAGTTTGAAAACAAAGGTATTGATGCTTACCATTTTTTTGGTCTATATTTTGAGTTATTTCTTAAGAACTGCCATTGCTATATTTTCCTCCGTCATATTTTAAATCAACTTGCGGTTTGTCCGTTCTTTTCTATAATGTTTCACTCAATATTGTGCTTTTCTGTTTCTATCTAAAACTTCTTAGGAGGATGACCTCTCGAAATCCATCACCTTGTGTACCGTGGAATCCAATGTGGTCAAGGTCTGGATCAATTTCCTTGAGGACTCGTGGCAACTCCAATCTTCATACAATGAACAGAAGGAAAAGAAGACCTGGTATGTGCCTGTGCTGTCTTGTGTCTTTTTATATTATAGCTCACTATGTGTATTAAAAGTGAACTGTTCCACTCTGAAAACTATGCTGGATGAACTTATGTGCTCACATTACAGTAATATGTTATGTTCTTATCAGTGATGAGCTGAATAAATGTGTGAAAAATTATCTGGAGTTGACAAAACATCACCTTTCAGCATTCAAGGTAAGTGAAACTAGTTATTTTTGTCTACACTCATGCAATAGGATATGTGTCATCTGTGTTATTTGTATTGATTAGGATGACCTAAGCCCATTAATCGAGAGTATCAAAACTTACGTGGATAACTTGGCAGCCTTGAACTCAAGGTACTTCAATTTCTTCTTCTCTTTTTTCATGTTCTTTGATATGTCCAATTGTCTTGATAGTTACTGTTTCTATTTGTCTTGTAGAGAAGAAGCGAAAGAACATGGAGAAGATGAAGCTTCAGAGAGAACAAACCCACGTACATCGCTTGAAGAGGAATATTTGGAAACAGAAAAGAAGGTTCCAACTCAATCCTCTAACTTTAACCCGGGGTTACGGTTCAAGTGCTGCATTTCTCTTGCCAGTCGATATCTTGTGCATGCCACTAGTTTTTGTATAACATGATTTAACATACTTGAAATAGAGTCCAAAGCCCAAAATGACATGGCGCCACTTGTCAAACAAAGTATTCAATATTTTCTCCATTTTTATAACCTTCAAGACTGGTCCACTTTTCCTAAACTTGATGCTGATGTAACTGTATTATCAGATCATTATTGCTTTCAGCATTGTGGATCACATCAAGAAGTTATTTTATTCTGAGCAAGGGACTAATTCGAGGTACCATCCTGTTCTCCCTTTGATGGATTGTTTTAAGGTTGCATAAGCGTGATCTTAATCCTTGAGACTTCTCATATTTCTTCAGGAGAGATGACCCGGAAATCAAGAACTTAGTTGATGAGATTGAGAAATTAAGGGAATCATTTGAGTCTATAGAAAGGCCAACATTAAGCATAGAGTCACGGAAAGCAAAGCCACTACCATTTGAGGGAACTGAACTGAGCCCCTCACCCGTTCAGGCACCTGCTACCCCCAAAGCTGCACATGTTGACTCACCGAAGTCTCCAATGAAACCCGAGCAGCACTTCGATTCTGACACAGAGCTTGCAACCCCAGGAGCGGAGCCTGGGAAAGAGGATAAAGATTACTCAGGTGAGGAGATCAACGGGTGGGAGTTCGATGAGCTCGAAGAGGATCTGAAGGACTGACATCCCCACATTAAGCAATCAGAAACAACTTGATTAAGCTTTCCTTCACTGCATGTACCTCTCCTGGTCCTAGTGCACCAGGTGCACAGATTTGATGTGTATATAATGCTGTTTGAGCGTATTGTTACTATCAGTTTGCGACTGTTTTAGGAGACACTAACAGAACTGTAACCTGGGCAAGGCATTTGGTATTTGTTTGCTCTTGCCATGGGTATGTGTTGTGTTACATGTATACTGAATACTAATGTTAATTTGTACATTATAAAAATGAACATCAATATGTGACAGGTTTGGACATCAATATTTGTCAGATTGCCTTCCCTGCAGCTTCCATCTAGTTTTGTTATTTTGATTGTATCCTGCCGTGTCAATTCTGTTCGCTGATGGGTTAGCAAGAGGTATCACTTGGTCAGATTTTTTTTTTTAAAAAAAATTGTATGCTACGTGGTGAGACGTTCCGTATATTTGAAAGAAATTGAGGCGCGGAGAACATTTGGCATCCATCTTTTTTCTAATCCTTAGTAATGACTAATGAGGTTGGCGGAATGACAAGATATCTGCGTCTTACTCGAAGTTACGACTTGCAATTGCACATGGAGTTGGATATGTATTCAAAGTTCAACAAAGTGGTGACATGTGAAAAGATTCGGACATTAAGGGGCCCCAAGAAAAAAACTACTCGAGTAGAGTGACAAATCAAAAATCGACCACAGAGGGAGTCGAACCCACGACCTTCTGATCCGAAGTCAGACGCGCTAATCCACTGCGCTATGCGGTCCTTGATGTCATATGACTGACTACAATATTTATATTCTAACATAAACCCTTACTTCACTAGTTTTCCTCGAGAGTTAAACTTGCTTTGAACCACCCCTAAATCCACCCGCTTCAGAGAACAAGACTATGGACATATTCTGGCACCTTCAGCTACTGTACCTGATGTTGATTACCATGACGTTTGTGTCATTGAGATGAGAAGGGCGCAACCATGCAGGCATCACAACAGAGCTGACCTTCCCTTTTGAGACTTCATCAAATGTGAAACCAAATGCTGAATTAGCACCGCCTCCAGATACCTTGTTTGGCGTATGAAAGTTCTGAATTAACAACACATCAATCACATTGTTGATTCCGCTCTGGTTAAAAAAAAACGCATGTAGCCGCGATTCGCTGCTGTGCGACCACAGTACTCACAAATCGGCATCTTTCCTCCATAGTTTTCTTTTGCCGAGAGTTCACCGTCATCCTCTTCTTTTTCTCCACTCTGTTTACCGCTGTTGGAGATCCATCCGGATTTGGATCGATTTTCCTTGTCATTGTTGTTGACTAAAGCAACCGTAGCTTGCTTGGACGGACCTTTTTTCTTTTGGTACGATAGTTTGACGCACAAAGTCAATCGTGGGGATTCCTCAGAACTCCATATGCCCGACAAAGCCCACTTCGGGTGCTTATTACAGAGTGCGATTTGTCGTGTATGACTCAATTTCGGAATAATTTTCGTGTTGGACTGGATATCTTCTACCCGTGTGTATCTTACTTAACTTAATAAACTCGAGCATCGAGATTTTTTTTAGAAGAATAATACCATTAATTAAAGATTTGGGCGTGTTTTCGACCATCTTGATTATTCATGGAGTTAAAAAAACAGACACGGCCAGAAAACAGAGGATGAAGACATGCTGAGCATCCTACCTGACGACATTTTATTGTCTATCTTGGGGAGAATTAGCATAATTACAGCAGCAAGGACCAGTGTCTTGTCAACACGGTGGAAACATCTGCCATGGTTGCTTCCTGAGCTCACGATAGATGCTAAGGAATTCTTACCTGCTCCACACCCGAACCCCATTGAGGTCCAACATATGGATGCAGCAATGACATACCTGACCAAAGCAACCAGAAGCTTATTGGCTACTCCTCGGTGTGACAATACTACTATTTCAAGGTTGCAGCTCAAGTTCTATTTGCTCAACGATTACTCGGATGTCATCGGCCCTCTGGTTAGTGAAGCAGTCGACACGAGGACAGTAAAAGATTTGGACCTTGCCATTATGGATGAGAAGGAGCCAAATGACTGCACTGAGGAGGACATGCTACAGCAAGCTAGTTCTGTCAGTAGTTTCTTCAGTGCCTATCACAAAACTGTCCTTGTATAATATTTGCTTTGCTGATTGGGACATGCATCACCTCCTATTTGACTGTTGCAAGCAACTGCGGCATCTCTATATCTCAAACTTTGATACGGTTGGGGAGTTTTCTTTTCGACATGGAAGATAGATGCACCAAACTCAAAACATGGTGTGCTTGAACTCTCCTGCTGCTTGGTGGAAAGACTTGACATTCTCTGTCTTCCAAACCTAGAACGACTGGTTTGTGATACTTGGGTTTGTCGGAATGCCCCCTTGTCACTTGGAGTGGTCCCATCACTTGAGGAGTTGTGCCTCATTGATGCTGCTTCAGTTAACCATAAAGGATTTAACTTAAGTGAGGTTCTGAGCGAGACAACGGCTATACGTAGCCTAACATTAAGTTTCCAAGGTGAAAGGATTTGGATCCAACCAGAAGGAAAACAACTCTGCAGCGCATTCAACAAACTGAGGAAACTATCTCTGCATGACATCTTTATTGAATTTGACATGTTATGGATGTTGGATCTCCTTGAAGCTGCACCAATACCATCTGTTGAGATATTTGACATTGAGATATGGGAGCATCCATGTGAGATGGATTACGAGAGAAGACGACTAACTTTCGGTGAAAGAGCAAGTCCTTCATCAATCGCCAAAAAAAAAAGAGCAAGTCCTTCATGGAAGATGGCTGAGTTCACAAGTAGCAAGGAGTGGCTATTGAAGGAGGTCCATATTATTGGCTTTAGTCCAATGGAGCAACTGCTGAAATTTATAAAGGCTGTGATGGACCGGGCCCCCAAATTGCACTCTCTTGTCCTGAAAGATCACCAGCCTTTTGATTATTGCGAGAAGATGGGTGCACTTCCTCGATCCTCGTTCTGAAAGATTACCAGTAGAACGCGTATTCCCGGAGGGCAAAGAAGAGCAAGACATGGTAGTCAAGCAGCTTATTAGAGACGAGTACCACCCGAACGTCCAGATAATTTTTGGGGGCTGAAGTATTTTTTTTTTGTTCGAAAGACGGGAGCCGAAGTATTGTAGGAACACACGTGCCGCGTGTCTTTGGTCGTCATTTGAAAGGGCATTTTGGAACTCTTGTTTCATTCTAGTACCGATACTAAGGAATCACTCCAGCCGCTGATCCGTTCCATCATGTTTCCAGTTTCTAGTAAAGTTCATAGTCTACTTGTGATACATACGGGTTACCCACTCATTCGAAATTGGAAAAGTATTCTGATGTGATTATTGCGAAAGGAAATTAATTCAGTACTGAGTACTCATATCACATGAGTTTTTGTTTAGAACTAACTTCTTAAAGCCTAGTTGGCAGTTGTTCATATGGTGATAAACTTCCTTCTTAGTTAATTCAAATGCCACGGTAGACCGGACTTTTGGGAAAAATATTTGGGGTTAGGAAATGGGAATGTCTTAGGAATTCAACCAAGCAAGATAAGGGATTTTATGTCATATTTCCAACGCTTTGACTGCTTGTATACGCGCCAATCATGTACAAAAGGGAAACTGAAGCCACAACCACTCTTTCAGAAGTCAGAACTCTTGAATGTGCTTAATGGCTTCGCTAACGTCTGAATCTTGCGGTCTGAACAAGGGTTAGATTTCAAGTATGCGCATGTTAACCTCAAACTACGATGACGAGATGCTAATCCTTTCCGTGTCCTAGTTAACGTTCAACCACCGTGTTAGATAGCAAAAATGTCAGGAAACAAGGATCTTAGAAACCCCCAAGGGCGACCGGCGAAGCAACTGTTGGAGTGTGTTTGGCCCATACAGAGGCCCATGTGTGTTGGATATATATACCCACCCATCTAGGGTTGGAGGAATCAATTCGGCTAGTTCAATCCTGACTCTAACATGGTATCAGAGCCACCTCTCTCTC
>LAPY01000069.1:299485-314964 GCA_000970635.1 Eragrostis tef | reverse complement strand
CCCGCCCGCCTCCTCGCCAGGCTCGCCATCGCCATCTCGCGGTCGCGGGCTCCTCGCTTCGATTTTTTTGACCTTTTTTTTGTTCTTTTCTCGTTGGCTTCTGACCTTCTGCGCAAGAAAGAAGAGAAAGGGTGTCGTTATCAATTATAAACAAATACAAGGAGTCGACAGTAGAATGGTACTCCGTATGTGCATTTACACTCGCACCCATATATCCTTCCTATTTGTTTCTGCAACAAATCTAGGGTGGAAACTGTGAAAACATTTTTGAAAATATTTAAAGTTAAAATAAAAAATTACATATATATGGATGTACAAAAAATGCTATAATGTGTATGGGGGGAGGAGGGAGGGCATGTGTCCACAAGAAAAAAATATATCTTTTTAAAAATACATTTTGACGGCTATTGAACCCTCGCTTATGCAAAAACTTTCAATGATCCGCCTCACAGTGTAAAACGTACTAGTACTCAAGTTTACCTAAGTGTACTTGAGTTACTGAGGTCATTTGCACCACGGAAGAACTCTTCTTCAGCGATGGCGATGTGAAATAAACCTTGACTAAAACAATATTGTAACTACAATTCCTTTTGACCAATATATAATATCCTTAACTAACGTCTCTCTATACAGTTATAAGAACCGTCAAAGGAAAAAAAAACTATTCATTCTTTTTATTCATCTATATAACAAAGTTATGTGACTAAATTTATTGGTTATTTGTTGTTGTGTCATCGTCGACATCTGAGAAACATCTGCGCTTGTAGGCAAGCTTATGATAAGTTCTTCATTGCAAAAGAATGTAAAGTAGGCATTATACTTGATGGCAGCTCGTCCCCTACTGAAATACTCAACCAAAAGTCTCTAAGTACGCTTTACAAATACCTGGTTATATGATATTGTGGAACAACATAAAGGAGTTTAAATGGCTGACGATGTAAGCATTTGGATTATGCATCTTTTAACCTATCCTATTCCTATGTGTGATGTAGGTTGTAACTATAAATGTGTCGATTCTAAAAAAAACTATAAATGTGTGATGCAAAAAATTATGAATTTACATGAAATAAAATATTGTTGTTGTTAAAAAAACCATACCTGGTAGAGCTTTTACAAGGCACTTGTACACCTACCGGTCGAGTAATGTACATTTTACTGGAGCTGGAATGCCGAACTACCGTATCTCGATGTTGCGCTGAATACGTGCAGCTTCTCGCAAAAAAAAAAAGTGCAGCTAAGTCTCCATCCCGGTCCCACTGGCTTGACCCACATGTCAGTGAAACGAAATAAGAGAAATCCACGCCCACCAGCGGCCACACGACCGGGCAGTTCCTCTCGATCGGCCGCTTCTAGAACCCCTTCTATCCCCTCTCACCCTCTGCTTTTTCCCGCTTTTTGCTTCTTCTCGGCTCCTCCGCAGCGGGCTCGAGTAGGGTTTCCGCCGCCGGGGACGAAGGGCGGAGGCCGGTCGCGCCGCCGCTACCTGCTGGTGAGCTCTCTCCCTCTCCGGCGACCCGATCGGTGCTCGGCCTGTTCACCGCGCTCGCCTCCGTAGCACCCTGCTTGAGCGGCCGGCTGGGGTTTTCGCAAGCGCGCGTTTCCGCGGCAGCGCGCTCCTGTAGTTCGCCGTGGGGTCTGGGATTGCGATGCACTACCGCTGGATGACGAATGTTAGGGTTCCTCACTTCGGTACGGCGGTTTGGTACGGATTTGGCTGTCGCTGCTGGCTGAAATGGGGGTGCATTGATGGTGATCGGAGTGTTGGATCCTTTTGTTTTGCGTTTCTGGTAGTTAGATTGGGTATAGGGAAGTTACCGGGCTACGATTTGTGAAAGGATATACCAGTTGATTAGTCTTGGGCAAATGGGCAGGGTATTGGTCCTGTCCGTACTTGTGTTTGCTCCATGATGCTTGTGCGTGATGGCCGGAAGAAAATTAGGCTCGGATAGGAATTTTATTAGTTGGTTTCAGTTTCAGAAGTTAAGTGCTCATAGAGTTAAATAAGTATTGGTAGGCGGTGAGTACCCGATATATATCAGTTCGTGATGAGTACTGTACTTTTTTTGGTGGTTCGGTTTTCTGTCTGTCATTGCTGTGGAAATGGATATGCATCGCTGTGATATTTGTTTCAGCGCCTTTTTTTTTTTTCGTTTCTGATGGAGTGATTGGAGAATGGGGATACCAGCTTTACTAATTAGGTTGCCGATTTTTCCATAGGATTTATTGGTTGATGGTCTTGGTTGGCTTGTGGGTCATATCCATTGTTGTGCATGGTCCATGATTTTCGGAGAAACGGAGAAATCTAGGCATGAAAAGAAAACAGGATTGCTTGCATTGCATGAATCAATTACTAAACCTATGCCAGCCATCGTGCTTCTTTGGCATGCTTTGATGCGGTTTTTGTCTAAAAGGTTCCCGGCGCATAGTGTGATTTCACCGGTTCAATGATTTACCTGTTTGGGTCGAAATGGTACATGATATGACTATGCTGGTAGGTTTGGGTCACATAAGGCTGGATGGGTTACAATTCTGTTACAGGGAGATTAATGGCAGCTAATGTTTTGAATGGTTGGTCTCGACTGACCTGTGGGGGGCGGATCCTCGTGTTGGGGCTAGTGTGGACTCAAAGCACACACCGGCCGTGAGCAGGGAGGGGCAGCTTTGGTGACCTTTCTCGGCCGTGAGCTCCTCTTAATTACAATACTTTGGGGCGATCTTTCCCCACCGGCCGAGTTTTTATCTTGCCTGGCCCCTTGATTTTTGGCATATGAAATTGGGAGAACACTGGGGGTTTCAATAATGCATAGTGTGTGTCCTATTTTTATTCTTTTTATAGTTTGGTTGGGTTTCTTTTTGTATACCCCAGCCATGATGCAATTGTGGTGAGGTGAACGATGGTAAACTGACATGTTTCTCTTGCTGCTGCAGGTTACAACAACTCTCTTTCTCAATTCTCAGGGCAACTGCATCTCATCATCCTATGGATATTGATGAGCATCCAGAGCTCATATTTGGGGAGGAATTCTGCTTTCCTGCCACCGCAACCTACTATCCCACTTTGCATATGCCAACTGGTATATCGCGAGCTCAATTTTGTATTAGTTCAAGTAATATTGGTTTCTGTTGAAGTTCCATTACTTAATGTGTCACCTGACCAGTAATTAATCTTCTGATCTGAGTTTAGGAATTAATGTGCCTGCTGAGTTTTATGGGCACCAGACGATTCCAGGATTTAATAATCGAGGTCATCATTACATGGTTTGTACCACAAAATGTTTTTTTTCTTGATTCTTGTTATTTTCTACTGTTTAATCAGGCTTTTGATCCTTTGACAGGGCCACCAGGCTGAAGGCATGTCACGCATGTGTTATGTCGTCCCCGGCTATACACATCCTCCCCATGGTCCTCACCCTTTGCTTCCTTTTGCCATAGCCAACGGTCGAACTGCTAGAACCCAAAACCATCATGCTGACAGTGTGGAGCACCCATACTATCAACAAGTTTATTCTTCTCACTATGCTGTCCTTCCATCTGCGGCAGACATGGCCCCGGCTAGCACTGCTCAACCTCTCGCAGACAGTGGCTTGTTTTCTCCCTGTGGACCAGGCCAAACTGTAGATGCTGCCTCAGAAAGGGGTGTTGCACATAGTACGTCTCTACAATCAGCTTCTGTTTCTTCAATGAAATTTCAAAATCGCACTGTGGTACCAGAGGGACGACTACGTGGGACAGCTCCATGGAAGCGACAACTAGCTGATAGACCCAGGGTGCCAGCTAAACTTCCTCGTCATCATGCGGACAGTGTGGAGCACCCATACTATCAACAAGTTTATTCTTCTCACTATGCTGTCCTTCCATCTGCGGCAGACATGGCCCCGGCTAGCACTGCTCAACCTCTCGCAGACAGTGGCTTGTTTTCTCCCTGTGGACCAGGCCAAACTGTAGATGCTGCCTCAGAAAGGGGTGTTGCACATAGTACGTCTCTACAATCAGCTTCTGTTTCTTCAATGAAATTTCAAAATCGCACTGTGGTACCAGAGGGACGACTACGTGGGACAGCTCCATGGAAGCGACAACTAGCTGATAGACCCAGGGTGCCAGCTAAACTTCCTCGTGCTCGACAGGCATGTTGTTGTTCTCACTATGGATTTGTTGAATTTCAATTCTTGTTTATGCCCCAGTTACACTGAAACAGTGATGTTGACTTGTAAATGTTGATGGCCGGTGTCCTTTCTATCGCACATAATTTCTGTTCCATTTGTAATTTGAAGATTATAACACACAATAATTTTTGTTTCGTTCTTTGTTGGTAGTTAAAACTTAAAAGCCTAGAACATATAAAAATGGAATGATAATATATGTGTTGTTGTTACTGAGCTAAGAATATATGATATTTCCCGGAAGCATACGCCGAATTATACTGAAATCCGCTGACTACTAGTTGCATACTAATTGATGCTCCCTTTGGTCATATTCATGTCATGATAATGTATTTCCACCCTTCTATTGTTTCTGTGTACTGATGTGCAGTATAGTCCGTTCTCTTTCAAGAATGAAAATAGTTTGATGTCTATATCCCTTTGTGTATCATGTTGACATATACTCTGACTATGATTAGGCATCACGGCAATCTCGGCAGGCGGCGGCTCCTTCTGTCCAGTCTTCATCGCAGACTAATTTTTCATACGAGGATCATGTTCCAAATGTCGGATCTCACTACTGTAAGATGTCAGCTGTGAATTCCCAACCATGTTCAGAAACAAGCAGCTATTCTAAGCGAAGGTTGAGTTTCCTCAACAAGTACAGCATATGCAAACCAGAGAAACCAATAGGTCCGATGCCCTCAGAAATAGTTGTAAAATCCTATACCTCAAGACTCCACATTGGCAATTCAGAGGGGAAAATAATCCTTAAGACTGATCAGTATAACAGAGATGAGTTCAAGGTGGTGTATCCCAATGCGAAGCAGGGAGGTTATTGGCAGCTAATGTTTTGAATGGTTGGTCTCTAGATGGACTGACCTGTGGGGGGTGGATCCTCGTGTAGGGGCTAGGGTGGTCTGGGTGGACTCAAAGCACAGAAAACGAACTGACTCACAGGGTTGGACCCTCGCGTTGCAGGGAGGGGCAGCTTTCGTGACCTTTCTCGGCCGTGAGCTCCTCTTAATTACAATACTTTGGGGCGATCTTTCCCCACCCGGCGAGTTTTTATCTTGTCTGGCCCCTTGATTTTTGGCATATGAAATTGAGAGAACATTGGAGGTTTCAGTAATGCATAGTGTGTGTCCATATTTTTATTCTTTTTATAGTTTGGTTGGGTTTCTTTTTGTATACCCCAGCCATGATGCAATTGTGGTGAGGTGAACGATGGTAAACTGACATGTTTCTCTAGCTGCTGCAGGTTACAACAACTCTCTTTCTCAATTCTCATGGTGACTGCATCTCATCATCCTATGGATATTGAGGAGCATCCAGAGCTCATTTTTGGGGAGGAGTTCTGCTTTCCTGCCACCGCAACCTACTATCCCACTTTGCAAATGCCAACTGGTATATCACGAGCTCAACTCTGTATTAGTTCAAGTAATATTGATTTCTGTTGAAGTTTCATTACTTAATGTGTCACCTGACCAGTAATTAATCTTCTGAGTTTAGGAATTAATGTGCCTGCTGAGTTTTATGGGCACCAGACAATTCCAGGATTTAACAATCGAGGTCATCATTACATGGTTTGTACCGCAAAATGCTATTTTTTTTTCTTTCTTGTTCTTGTTATTTTCTATTCTTTAATCAGGATTTTGATCCTTTGACAGGGCCACCAGGCTGAAGGCACGTCACGCATGTGTTATGTCGTCCCCGGCTATACACATCCTCCCCATGGTCCTCACCCTTTGCTTCCTTTTGCCATAGCCAATGGTCGAACTGCTAGAACCCAAAACCATCATGCTGACAATGTGAAGCACCCATATTATCAACAAGTTTATTCTTCTCACTATGCTGTCCTTCCATCTGCGGCAGACATGGCCTTGGCTAGCACTGCTCAACCTCTCGCAGACAGTGGCTTGTTTTCCCCCTGTGGGCCAGGCCAAACTGTAGATGCTGCCTCAGAAAGGGATGTTGCACATAGTCCATCTCTACAATCAGCTTCTGTTTCTTCAAGAAAATTTCAAAATCACACTGTGGTACCAGAGGGACGACTACGTGGGACAGGTCCATGGAAGCGACAACTAGCTGATAGACCCAGGGTGCCAGCTAAACTTCATCGTGCTCGACAGGCATGTCATTGTTCTCACTATGGATTTGTTGAATTTCAATTCTTGTTTATGCCCCAGTTACACTGAAACAGTGATGTTCAACTGAAAGTGTTGATGCTCGGTGTCCAACCTATCGCACATAATTTCTGTTTCATTCGTAATTTGAAGATTATAACACACAATGATTTTCGTTTCGTTCTTTGTTGGTAGTTAAAACTTAAAAGCCTAGAACATATAAAAATGGAATTATAATATATGTGTTGTTGTTACTGAGCTGAGAATATTATGATATTTCCCGGAAGCATACGCCGAATTGTACTGAAATCCACTGGCTACTAGTTGCATACTTTGATGCTCCCTTTGGTCACATTCATGTCATGATAATGTATTTCCACCCTTCTTGGTCTGGCTCTGGTTGAGCTCTCTTATAAATGAAACCCGTGGGGGCGGTCTTTCCCCCACTGACCGAGTTTTTATTTATTTTTATTTCCACCCTACAATTGTTTGTGTGCTGATGTGCAGTATAGTTTGTTCTCTTTCAAGAATGAAAATAGTTTGACGTCTATATCCCTTCGTGTATCATGTTGACATATACTCTGACTATGATTAGGTATCACGGCAATCTTGGCAGGCGGCAGTTCCTTCTGTCCAGTCTTCACCGCAGACTAATTTTTCATATGAGGATCATGTTCCAAATGTCGGATCTCACTATTCTAAGATGTCAGCTGAGAATTCCCAACCATGTTCAGAAACAAGCAGCTATTCTAAGCGAAGGTTGAGTTTCCTCAACAAGTACAACGTATGCAAACCAGAGAAACCAATAGGTCCGATGCCCTCAGAAATAATTGTAAAATCCTATACCTCAAGACTCAACATTGGCAATCCAGAGGGGAAAATAATCCTTAAGACTGATCAGTATAACAGAGATGAGTTCAAGGTGGTGTATCCCAATGCGAAATTCTTTGTCATAAAGTCTTTTGATGAGGCAGATGTTCACAAGTCTATCAAATATGGTGTGTGGTCGACTTCTTCTCTTGGAAACAAGAAGCTGGACCGCGCATTCAGAGAGGCTCAAGCGATAGCTGCAAGGGGTTCTACCCCTTGCCCGGTTTTTTTGTTCTTTTCAGTGAGTTGAACTTCATTTATGGTGTTGGGCATCTTACTTTTAAATTATTGTTCTTGATCTTGAATTACTGAATCCAAAATTATGGTCTAACAGGTCAATGAAAGTAACTGTTTCTGTGGTGTTGCTGAGATGGCTGGCCCTGTCGATTGGCAAAAGGATATGGACTTCTGGTGCAAGGATAAATGGTTTGGCAGCTTTCCTGTGAAGTGGCACATCATAAAAGATGTTTACAACTCTTGCTTGCGAGGTATCTTGTTGGAGAACAACGAAAATAAGCCTGTCACAAGTAGCAGAGATACACAAGAGGTAAGTTCTCTTTGCCATTTCACTGATTTTTCTTTAGATGGAACACATTTGCCAAGATTGTTGTGGTATTGTCTACGTTCGTAAATAATCTAGGGTATATATTTATAGCTTGTATGCTAATTTAGTAGACTTTGCCAGTTGTTTTCAGAGAAAAAATGGCAATAAAGCTATATTAGTAACAATTTTTTTGGGTAAATATATTGACGGTTTTAGCATCATGATGTTGCAACATTCATAAAAATAAATATGCCTTGATCTGCTGTTTATTTTGGCCTCTCATCTGCATCCTACTGCTGTAATCTATGCGCAGATACACTACACCCCTGGAACAACTATGCTAAAAATCTTCAAATTTGACAAAGGGAATAGTTGTCTACTAGATGAATTCATGATGCATGAGAAAGAGGAATCAAGGAGGAGCCGAGGCAGGAGGTTTCAGCTGAGGCAGGCTGCTCCACAGTTTATGCCTTCATCCATGCATGCCCATCAAACTTACAACACTCTGCTGCCCAAATCCCCACAGTCGATGCCTGCATCAATGCATGCTCATCATACCCACAATGCTCTGCTGCCCAAATCCCCACAGCCGATGCCTGCATCTATGCATGCCTATCATACCTGCAGAAATCTGCTGCCCAAATCCCAACAGTTTATACCTCCATCTTTGCATGTCCAGCAAACCTACAACACTCTGCTGCCCAGGTCTGACAGCATAGTGATGGACAGAATTACCAGGGAGATTAACGATCTGACAGGCAAGCTAGAGGGCCTCAATTTGGACAGACGTCAGGGTTCATGGCAACAATTTGGGAGCCTGACTAGCATAACTTCTACCACAAATGTGCAGAACTATGGAATGCAGGCTCTTGAGAACATTGTGAATGCAACGGCAAACCAAGCACATCAGCCCCTAATTTCCAAAGTGAAGCCTGCTTTGAATGGAGTACAGCAGTACTGGAAGAATATTGAGATTGCGCCAACTGAAAGACCACAACCAGAAGCTGCCACCAGTGTCTCGCTGACAGCACCTGAGGAATATGGAAATGAAGATCAAAATGCCTTGATGCACAATACGTCAGAGGTTCCAGAGATGATTCCTGAAGAACAAAAGATCATTGAGAAATCCTGTTCTCTCGCAACCAACTCTCAGTTAATCCAATCCTGCTCAAAACCCCAGGCTGTTGTTGTTGCCATTGGCTCAATGCTGATCCCGATTGCGATGTCCAATTAGTATATCCAAAAGTATCTCTGTTATCAGCTGGAACCAAGGTGCCGCTTGTAAATAGGGAGGTGGGTCCTTTTCGTGGCTTCTGATTTGGGTTTTTGATAACCGCAGAGTAGATGTATGCAAGCTTATAATCTGGCAAGTAGAGATCACCGATGCCTTTTTAGCTTCAACTGGGAAGTTCATTTTCTCCCTTTCCAGAACCTCTCTTGTTTTTTTGAACCTTGGGTTACCGTATTTTCTGAAAAGGAAAGCACAAGATCTTCGTATGGCGTTCTTAACATTTTCGTAATAAAATGGATAGTGTTTTAAGGGATTTCTTTTTTGGATACCTGAATTCGCGGTCAGTTGACCTTGTTATGTGGCTTGAATGACATGCTTTTGTCATCTCATTCACTTCTCAAAATGATGATAACTATGGTGCGCATAATTTCTTTTAAATGGATACCGTAATTCAGAGACGTTTGTTCTGTTGCCCGATTATACTTTGTTTTCTCTTTCTGGAATGATATCCTATTGTCAGCTCATTGCTCTCTCTCAAGTGAGTCATAACTGTGTTGTGCTCACGTTTTCGTTAAGTCAAGTGGGTGTCTGAACACAGAGCTGGTTGTTCTTGTTGCATGATTTTATTTGGTCTGTTATCATCTCGCTGTTGTTCGAGATCCTGAAGATGGTACTCTCGCATCTCTCAAGTTCAGAATCTTCAGATGCCCTTCCAGCAATACATCTCCTTATCCTTTGAGGGCTTTTTTCCTTTTTGCTGTTTCGGATAAAAGTAGATGTGTCCCCATCATGGATTCGTTAGTGAGACCTTGAATTACAACCTGGTGTTTGTTGGTGCATCATTGCATCTCTTTGAGATAAGGCATTACTGTTTGCACCCTGATTCAATGAGCATCTGCAAGATAATGTAAACCATGTTATGGGACATATTTCTTCTCTTTGCGTTTGTGTTCCTTCGATTTTCTTTTGCTTGCATATAGATGGATATATAGATGGAACCACCGTTCGTTGGTGCCGAGGAATCAGTGCAGAGGCGCCTGCACCATGTGGTTACGCAGTACGTACGTATGCATTTGATCTTATCTACCTCGTACGTATGCATCGTTAGTTGGCCTGGCCGAGGCCGTTCGATGACTCGCTACCTTATACTTGGATCCCCAAGTCCAACTTGCTGACTTCCATGTTGCGGACAGAGCAGGTCACTAGGCTAAACGGACAAGACGCAGCATCAGCTCTCAGGAAGCTAATGTAGGAGTATTATATATCTCTGCTGCTAATTGCCTAGCTACAATCTGATAGCAGTAGCATTTTAATTTGAGGAAAACAAGCACCGAACCACCAGCTCCGTTTGTCCATAAGGACAAACAGTCAAACACCATCACGCGCAGCCAACGAATTCGATCACTGGATGTCGATTTCAGATCCCTGTTTCGTAAAAGAGGATGGAATAGATATTCAGACGGACGGGTCAGACAACACACATCTCAAATGACCTGGTCTTTGCCTCGTTCCATCCCAACGGTGGGAAAAAAAGAGTTGGTATTTGGACTTGGGCAGTGCAGGTGCTCGGTGCAGTTGGTGCGTCCAGGAAGGAGTGTGCATTAGTACGTAGTCAAATCTGAGCCTCTTTTTTTTTTCTGTTGTCTTTTTAACACCCAGCTTCGCTCACTGCAACTAACTATAATACAGTATTACTTGTGCTTGCACCATGCACATGACGTGATGACTTGTTTACTACATATCATAATCGCGTGATATCTGTGCCTGATCTTGTTGATAAAAGTAGATGTGTCCCCATCATGGATTCGTTAGTGAGACCTTGAATTACAACCTGGTGTTTGTTGGTGCATCATTGCATCTCTTTGAGATAAGGCATTACTGTTTGCACCCTGATTCAATGAGCATCTGCAAGATAATGTAAACCATGTTATGGGACATATTTCTTCTCTTTGCGTTTGTGTTCCTTCGATTTTCTTTTGCTTGCATATAGATGGATATATAGATGGAACCACCGTTCGTTGGTGCCGAGGAATCAGTGCAGAGGCGCCTGCACCATGTGGTTACGCAGTACGTACGTATGCATTTGATCTTATCTACCTCGTACGTATGCATCGTTAGTTGGCCTGGCCGAGGCCGTTCGATGACTCGCTACCTTATACTTGGATCCCCAAGTCCAACTTGCTGACTTCCATGTTGCGGACAGAGCAGGTCACTAGGCTAAACGGACAAGACGCAGCATCAGCTCTCAGGAAGCTAATGTAGGAGTATTATATATCTCTGCTGCTAATTGCCTAGCTACAATCTGATAGCAGTAGCATTTTAATTTGAGGAAAACAAGCACCGAACCACCAGCTCCGTTTGTCCATAAGGACAAACAGTCAAACACCATCACGCGCAGCCAACGAATTCGATCACTGGATGTCGATTTCAGATCCCTGTTTCGTAAAAGAGGATGGAATAGATATTCAGACGGACGGGTCAGACAACACACATCTCAAATGACCTGGTCTTTGCCTCGTTCCATCCCAACGGTGGGAAAAAAAGAGTTGGTATTTGGACTTGGGCAGTGCAGGTGCTCGGTGCAGTTGGTGCGTCCAGGAAGGAGTGTGCATTAGTACGTAGTCAAATCTGAGCCTCTTTTTTTTTTCTGTTGTCTTTTTAACACCCAGCTTCGCTCACTGCAACTAACTATAATACAGTATTACTTGTGCTTGCACCATGCACATGACGTGATGACTTGTTTACTACATATCATAATCGCGTGATATCTGTGCCTGATCTTGTTATCGAGAGGTTGTCTGTTGTGTTGGAGTGCGTTTGTTATCCTTTGCATCCCTGTTGGCCTGGTTCATTCCTTCCCATGGATCCAACTCGTGCTCCGTGCTTCTTCTCAGTAATTCGATGATGTATATAAAAAGGAAATTCCCGCTTTTATCAGTGGCGAACCAGTATTCACAAGGTTTATCACAACAAAAGCAAAGAAGAACTGCTGGGAACACCAGCTTGACATATTAAACTCGTCCCAGCAGTGACCATCACAGAACAGTCTATAATATCTGAACAAAGGTTTTCTTGAACTTGTTAGTCCAATGTAGCAACCTTTGTTGCAATGTTTTCCACCTTCCAGTTTGTATGATGGGCTTAGCAGAACCTTCCCTTTGTGTAAGTATGAAATGCCAGTAAACACAACATCAGTGGTTAGGTTAGGGAGCACATTTTGTATATTCATCTTGTTGGCTTGTCCCTCGTATTCCGATTCCGAAGGGCCCCGGCTGGAAACTGGCACCAAATTTCCTGGCGAAATTGGCTGATTGTTGTGACTTTGATGATCCTTCAATATATTCTGATCGAGCCCCGCTCTACTGAAGCCGCTCAGCACTCGAGCACAGCAGTGTCTTTTTGAGATTCTTAATCCTTGCTTACATCATTTCATTGCTTTTCTTTGGTTGGTTGGCGAGAGGCCGCACCGGGCGATCCGTCTCCATTGCTCTTCCGGTGCCATCAAAGTTGGCGAAATTCGTGCAGCGTAATACCCCAAAATGGATGCCAATGTATTCTGTTGGCGGCTCTTAACCCCGCAGCAGAGTGCTACGTTAATTGAGACGAGAGTGGTCAGGTTATCAGGTACTGTTCTGTCACGTTCAGCAACTGTACTAATACGTGCGTGCTGTGGTTGCCGGCACAAGGCAGGTCCTCCAATCTTGGTGGCTTCAGATTGAATGCGTCGCCTGAGCGAGCGACCCGCCGGCGGATGCGCCGTCGCCGTTGCGGCCGTTCGCTCCCGCTTGCAGACTCGCAAAGGAAGCCCGGCGAAACCAACGTTTCACCGAACCGCAAATATCAGCAATCTCGTTCTCTTCTTGACCGACCACCATATGCCTCGTTCGTCAATGACAGCAACCAAAATCAAATCACCTTTCTTTCTTTCCATTCCACAATCGAGGGCTCGAGGCCCCTTATGATCGCTGCGTGCACCGCATTAAGCAATGATTACCTGGGCGCCTAAACACTGTTAATTTACTATAGTAGTGCGTCGACTTTTCCAAAAAGGTGGTAGTAGTTGCTGAAAGGAGATTAAAGGATGAACAGAACGGAGTGAACAGCGGCATGAACGCACCAACTCTTCCCACGCACGTCCGCGTGCAATGTGCTCCCTTTCCTTGTCATTTCGTGCATTTGGAAGCTTATATTTGGGTTACTAGCGTGTCGTCTAAGATTTGCAGTGGTTGTGGTTTGAATTAGAATGTTGCGATTTATTAAGTGAGAAGGGTTGGCTAGATCTTTTTTCTTGTGCGGGAACGTTTTTTTTTTCCTTCTCGGCTTAACTTTGATCGGTATAGTGTAGTGTAATATTTTATAAACATATTGTCATTCCAGGCCGTCAAGGAATTGTTCAAAAGCATGTATCGATATATCATATTATAGCTGTGGAACTAGGTTCTCACATATTGCCAACACATTTTCATTTGTCGTAAACCAAATTTCTATTTATACTCCTTTCATACTCAAATCCATGACGTTTAGAACAACTAATCCTGTTGAAAAATCAGCCTGTCTATGGGAAGGGAACTCCATTGGTGATTTTTTTTTAAAGAAAAACTCCATTGGTAATTCGCAAAAAAAAAAGAAAGAAAAACTCCACTGGTGATTGCTGCTTAACGTGTATGATCAGTCTAATTAGTGTCACGCGGAGTATGAAGGCATTGTTATGTCTTTAACATTACGTAGAAGACAGTCTACTCTAATCCACGTTGAGAGAGAGAGAGAGAGAGAGAGACTTTTACCGTATGGCTTTTAGCGATTTCGAAGAAACTAATCACTCTCTCGAGTCTCTTTCCACCAACTCCTCTTTGTTGTACACCGTGCGACCTCTCTATATAAACGCGACACGCGCATCGTGTCCGTTCACTCACGGCGCGTCATTAACAACCGGAAAGCGGACAGACAGTATAGTGTCACAGCTGCTTGGGTAGACAGAACAGGCAGAGCGCGAGGGGCGCCGTCACGAGGCGGCGGCGATGGCGAGCGCGATGAACGGCGGCGGCGGGGTGGTGAAGCGGATGAGTGCGCTGCGGGTGCAGTACTACTGCGTGATGGGCGCGGTGGCGGCGGCGGTGGTGCTGGCCACGCTGCGCTACATGCCGGGCCCCGCCGCCGCCGGCACCGGCCGGCGGCGTCGCCGGGGGAGGCCGCGGCGGGGAGCCTCGGGGGCCGGAAGCGGAAGGAGACGCCGGCGGCGGAGGAGGAGAAGGCGAAGGCGGAGACGGAGAAGAACGGCGTGGTGCTGTTCAACTTCGGCGACTCGAACAGCGACACGGGCGGCGTGGCGGCGGTGATGGGGATCCGCATCGCGCCGCCGGAAGGGAGGGCATACTTCCGCCACCCCACGGGCCGCCTCTCCGACGGCCGCGTCGTCCTCGACTTCATCTGTGAGTTGTCGCTCTTTCCCTCTCTCATTCCTCACTCAGGAGTGGCTCCAGGCAGCACCGGCATTATCCAACAAATTCCTCCTCGTTGGTTGACGACATTAATCTAGGTCGGAAAATTGCTGATGCGCTAATCGAAGGTTGAGCCGGCTAATAGAGGCTGAGCAGTCTAATTAATCGTCCTGCAGTGCAGAGAGAGAGAGAATGCGCGCCGCCATTAGTCTGCACTGCTCCGCACGCCTAGAAATGTTGGTCAGCTAACATAAGCATGATTTTGAGCTAGTTAAGCGCCCCCATTGATTGGCATGTCGAATAGCAAAAGATTCATGCGTTGGGAGAAGAATGTAGGGACTGGACCCCTGCCCTGCCACGTGATCCATGAGACGAGAGAAGCAGGGGGCGCGGTCAGGGCACGGGACACAACGCTTTGACTTGGGATAGGAACTCTAGCAAGGCAAGACATCCCCGTAGTTAAACCTTCCCTGTGCTCCGAACGCTGTCATTGTTTAAATCGGTCCCCCTGCCTTTTGTGGTTTCGATGTCTCGGTGTCTCACTACCATCCTCCCTTGAGCAAGAAAACAAAGTGTTAGTGACAGAACGAGGTTTAGGTAGCTACCTGCACGAGGGAGACTGGTCATCTCGCCGGTTTCCCAAGCATCCTCCTGACGATGATGGATGATGACCATGACCGACGTGATTAGTTTAATTTTTGTTTCGGCTGGAAAGGTTGATTAGCTTTAGTGCAAAGCAAGGGAAGGTGACAGACAAAGGGAAACGAGAGGGTGGTGGTGGTGGTTAGCAAAATCGGGGAGTGGATGGAACAGAACACAAGGGAAGGCGCGCGCTGGATCACACGACGCGGACAGCGCGCCTGCCTGCTCTAGTGTCTCTGGCACTTGTTGGCGCGTCAGTTGCCGCGTCAGCAGTGACCAGGCGCTCTGCTCGGCTGCTTTGGTGCGTCGCGTTACGTGATGACACACTTCGGCTCGTCATCCAGCCAAGGATAAACCGGGCAAAGATCCAAGTCATCTGACACGAGCCGGGCCAAAAAGGCCTGAGCGGCACCGTGGCGTGTGCGATCAACGGAACGCCGTGCCACGCTGCTCGGGTACTTGCGCCCGCGACACGCGCTGCAGCGGCTT
>LAPY01000069.1:282906-294287 GCA_000970635.1 Eragrostis tef | reverse complement strand
GCCCACCGGGCCGCCTTTCCGACGGCCGCGTCATCATCGACTTCATCTGTGAGTTCAATCAATCCAGCTACTACTTGTTTCGTTAATCATTTCGCCGCTCTGTTTCTTTTTCTTTTTGCAATTTGCCTACAAGACGAGGTCTTAATTGCACATAAAAGCAGATAGATTGTTTGTTAGGCAGTCCGCAGTCATTGGTTTGGAACTGCACTGTTGTCTTAGCATTGCCAATTGCGTGACAACTTCCTCGTTTGGACCACGAGCATTGCTGGCTTAACTATATGCCATTTTTGTGAAATTTCTGCGAAAGTCGTTCTTCTCAGAACATTAATTCTCTCCAAACATGCTAAATTTTGAGTCGAAGGGTTGTACAATATGGTTGGTTGCGCAAATCAAATGTTGCTGCTACACGTTCTTCTCTTGGAACAGTTGTGGGCGCCAAACATTCTCAATATTATTTGGTTAATTAGTTGAACAAGGGTTATGCAACATAGTTGGTTGATCTTCGCTAATAAGAAAGGCCATGCTACTGCTGAGGAGGACGAAGGGTTTAAAAATTGGAATTATAGGGTGGTTGAAGCAGTAGCCGCCCTCATGTGCCTAACAACGGCTGCCTTCTTTGATTCTTCCTTCCCGTGCCAATTGGGAAGGGAAAAAAAGGAACTGAGAACCAATGGATGTATGTTTGACTTGCTAGTTGTAGATGGGGCAGGGCTGGGTCATGCTGGACTATTAATTATTGTTTACCTCAGGGTTGAGAGAGAAAACATGCCCTTGCTTGTCTAAGCAAACTTTGTCCGTCGGAGGAGACTGGTTCTTGTGCTTTCCTGCATCTGTCTCCGTGCAGATAAGGGCATGATGGGAGAAATGGGTAAACAAGAAAAAAGGAAACATGCTATGGACCAAAAGGACCAGCTTTTGATGCTTTCGTCGCCACAAAATGTGTGGTTTGGTAAACTCGGGCGTGAAACATCACACTTGGTTTTAGCGCGTTCAGGCGCGGACCAAACTTCGCCTTATTTTTTTTTACTTATTTACGCTCAATTGGCGCGGATCAGAGTAACAGGTAATACTAATGAAATAACCTTGGGTAATTTTGTGTGGATCAGATCTAACCACCAAAAAGGACAATGTGAGTAGAGAGGGGGCACTCCAATCACAGCACTAGATGACAGTTGCTACTTGCGTGAATTGCTTTCTCTTATTTTGTCTGATGTGCTAGTTGCTTAATTAGCCAACTGTTAACACCTGAAATTGAGATCAACTCCATGGTTAGAGTGTCGCATTAGTAGAACCACAAAGTGAAGCCTACCAGTCACATGACTTGTTGGCCGGTTCATATATTCACTCGTGATTTGTACATCGTGCCTGGATGCAGAAAATCATTCGGTCACAGCTAGTCCCTGCTGGTTATATTTTCATGGTTCAACTTGGCTTATCTAGAACATAAATGGGACAGAGAATTTTATTAATATATTCAATTATTTGTGTTGCTTATGTGCTGTAATCAGAGAAAAAACAAGAAGTCAATTCTTCAAGTTGTTGAGCCTTATTTATTATTTATTCAAAGAAGTCTCCCACTCACTAAGAACACACAAAGCCGTTGATTATTTTGTTTCTTCAATTAAAAATAAGGAGTTTGCATACCATGATCTAGTTACATATATGCCACCATGTGATAGTTTATGGTCGTCACATTGCACCTTTTATATTACCTATGTGCACATGCAGACACACTAATGATGCTCCTCCAATTGAATTTGTCGTTTCGATATGTTGGTAAAAAAATATTTTCATTAAAACATCTTTCTTTTGAGAAAAGTACTGTGTATAATTACCTTGGTAAGAGTAAAATGGGAGGCAAAAAGAAAGCCAAAAAATCATGGTCTATGGTTGCTTCATCAGTACAGGCAGCATTTGTAGATTTGTACTTTCAGTATGTTGTCATGAAAGCTCTGATCTCAAGTACAAACATCATATCTGTAATATATGGTTGAGATCTGAAGTGCACATGGTGGGGCACTTGTGCATTATCTGTTCATCATATGAAATGTAGTACGACTCTTCTATTAACCCTTGTGAGAAGGTTCAAATTAGTTTAGTACAGATCAGTGTGATAAATTTATGTCTGGCCCAAAGTTTAGATTTATCTACAACACTCTTAGATAAGTTTTCAGGATCATGCATTAACAATGATAAATGTTTTGACTAGTAGCTGTCAGAAATCTCTGAACACCTGTAAAAATTTTTAAACCAGAGCACTTGTCAGTGACAAAAAAATTAACGCGTAACAATCTACTTTTATCGCGTTCTTCAAAGTTCAAATTTGTTAATCTTCCCTTAAATTTTACTGATGGATGTTTTATTTTCAGGTGAGAGCCTGAACACACATGAACTGAATCCTTATCTCAAGGGAATCGGTTCAGACTACAGCAATGGGGTTAACTTCGCCATGGCTGGCTCGACAGTGTCACACGGTGTCTCTCCTTACTCCTTGAACGTCCAAGTCGACCAGTTCGTCTACTTCAAGCACAGATCTCTAGAGCTCTTCGAACGAGGTTCGTTGCCATTGTTACAGAAGCTTTACACCATCACATCTATATTTGCATTCCTTGCTAAAAAAGAAAGACATCTGAATTCTGAACCTGATGGATGGTGAGCATTATGTGCTTGCAGGACTGAAGGGCCCGGTGAGCAAGGAGGGTTTTGAGAACGCTCTGTACATGATGGACATTGGCCACAATGACATGGTTGGTGTGGCACACACACCATCTGATCAGTGGGACACAAAGATTGCAAAGATTGTCGATGAGATCAGGCAGGCGATGAGGGTAAATCACACGAGCAACACCCTCTCAGAAGTCACCCATTTCAAGAATTTCAGTTTGATGAATTAAAGTCAATATACACTGACAGAAAAGTTTTTCAGATTTTGTACGACAATGGCGCGAGAAAGTTCTGGATTCACGGCACTGGCGCCCTGGGCTGCCTGCCGGCGGTAGCGGTGCGAGAGAAGGGCGAGCATGACGCGCATGGTTGCCTGGTAAGCGTCAACAAGGCTGCGAAGGCGTTCAACAAGAAGCTGAGCAACCTCTGCGATGACATGCGGTTCTTCCTGAAGAACGCCACCATTGTTTACACCGACATGTTCGCCATCAAGTATGACTTTGTCGCCAACCACACCAAATACGGTATGATTCAGAACCGCCACTGATAACATCAATTCAGTTTCGACACCAGTTCTGATTTCGGTCACGTTCTTTTTATATTTCAGGAATTGATTGGCCGTTGATGGTGTGCTGTGGCAACGGCGGGCCTCCATACAACATGGATCAGGGGAAACCTGGCTGTGGCGATCTGTGCGAGCCCGAGTCCAAGGTGCTTAGCTGGGACGGCGTGCACTTCACTGATTTCGGCAGCGGCCTTGCCGCCAAGCTTGTGATGAGTGGCGAGTACTCCAAGCCCAAAGTGAAGCTGGCAAGCTTGATCAATGGCGGCTCCAAGAAAACATCAGATTCGTGATGCTGGTCACCCACGCTTGGAATTTTGATTCAAGGATGAACGAGCAATGGTGAAGATGAAATCAGATGATGATGGGGATGAGATCTTGTGATTGATGAGATTTTGCAGCACATTGTTTCTTCACAAAGATTGTACTCCTTGTACACTGAAGCCAAAATAGCAGCAAGGATGCTCTGAGTAAGAAAAAGTTAAGGTATTTTTTTAGAAATTTTTTAACTGGGTATAAAGATTTTTAAACTTGATGTTGGTGTACAGACAATGTATGCGTAGCTACAAGCTCCAGAGCTCCCAAGGAAAGTTTGTTTCTTTTTTGTTTTTGGAAATTAGTGAACACACCCACATACGATGTATGATAGTTTTGCCTCTACTCTGCAAAAGGGGGCCATATAAAGTTTCAAATTCTGAATCTCTTGTTTCGGTTCACCTTTTAGCGTTTTGGTCTCTCATTGCTGTCAGTACAAAAGTTATTGACACCGTCCCTCGATCTATTGGATTGTACATTACTTTTTGTGCTTTGAATTGGAATTATCACGAATTATGTTTACTTTCAGTTGTCACCACTGTTCATCTAAATCCGTTATCACTATCTGAGGGGCCAGCAAGTACAGCAAATTAATATGGCCCAAATTTGGCTACAAAGTGAACTTGTCCATTATGCCATACCTTTGTTGCATTTGGTGAATCCAACAATGTTTGCCAAACTCCAAAGCAAGTAATCAGCCTCAAGTCTGATGAGTGAAAATATACCGAGAACGATCCATGCAGCAGCCTGAAACATCGAGATGTTTGTTTATATGTACTCTGATACTCCAAGTACTTATCACCGTAGTTGGTAAACCTAGAAAAGAGGACCGTCAAAAAAAAACCTAGAAAAGAGATAGTGAAAGTATTTTACGAGAACAGTGTCAGCAAATGTGATATCGTTCTTCACAATCAAGGAAACCCTAACATAGCATAGGAAGAATTGAAAAAGGAAAAATATGAACAGCTAGTGCCAAATCTGACCAGCTGAGGGTTGTGTTATGGTCCCAACTATGTGTGTGACAAATGAGGTTGTTTTTTTTAAGCAAGACAAATGAGGTTGTTGATCGAATAATGGAAACATCAGTTGTTGGAATGGTTTCACTATACATGGCCATTCATTACAGTCAGTTCAGGTTTCTATCAGAACACATCTATATGAACTGCAGACTTCATGGACATCTAGCAACGGTTGCCTGAGTTAATTATCCCTCTCTCATTTCCTGGCTTGGGTCATAACATGCGGAATGGCAAGGTACTGTGCGTTCAAAAACATGATGCTTGCGGATGTCAGTATTCTCTCTACTTGGCAGAATACAGTCTTTGTCGCAGGTCCGCTTGGCTCAGCATCGCATCAACGCTGAAAGTAAACAATGCAGTTAATTAAGTCAATGACACAAGGGGTCAGAGTATTCCAGCAGACCGTCTTGCATTCAGAATGCAGCTGCTTTCAGGTTTAAAAAATATATGGTACAAAAATTCAAATTGAACAGTGGGTCCTCCAGAAACAAGATGGGTCCTTACCAGCATAGAACATCTCCGGTTCGTGCAGTCTTCACAGAGATCCAATCTGGAACAAACTCTTCCAACAGTGTGAGCTGCTCTTCAACTTCACCTGCAGACGTCATCATTCTATATTAGAACCCACATTTCAGACAGCAGATGGATGCAACAAACATAGAACTGGAAGTTTCACATACTTCTGTCCATAATCTTAGGACTGCTAGCAATTATCTTGTGAATCAACTCCTGCTTTGTCATTACAGACCGTTGCCTTGACTGATAGATAAGGAATATGACATCAAAGGTGCTCGGCAGGGAAGCAATCAACTTCTGCCTTTTAACCTGATCAGCAAAACCTGTTTCCTTTTCCTCAAAAGCCCTCTGTTCCTTCGCCTTTACCTGCAAGAACCAAAGATCTTATTCTTTGTTCATAATAGAGCAGCACACTGTCGAATGAGTAATTGTTAGTAAGGACTTACTGATTGCAGGAGGGATTGGGGAAGAAAACTAAGCGACTCATCATCACTGTCTGCAGCAGACATACTTGTATTTAGTTTTGCACAATCCATGCTACTTGCAGCCTTTGTTGGAGTAGTAAACAACTTAGCACGAGCTGATCTCTTGACCATTTTTAGAGGTGGCGTGTCATAACCTGTAGCAGAAATTGGTCTTTTAGGTGTCATAAGGTCTGGTGTGGACGCCATTAGCCTCACTGGTGTAGAGACAGATCCTGCAGGGGTGCCTTCTGAAACACCAGACTTGGATACTACATCCTTGTCATCCTCCTCTGGCACTTGATCTTTTCCAGCATTTGATATAACATCTATGCTAAGGCTACCAGAAGCATTGCTATGGTAGAGGGTATTTCTGCTGAATGGTGACAGAACAATGGATTCAACCTGTGCAACTGAACTAATTGTGCTAGCTGTTGTAGAACTGATTGAAGATGACCGTGAAAACCTTCTCTTGAAAGACTGTGACATGTGTAACATCACAGCAGACTGCTGTCCAGTGAGCTCAGATGTCTCGATTGCGGATATAGATTCAGGAACAATTCTTGATGCAGCCTGGGGCACGCTCAATATTGTAGCATTAAATGGATGTGGCAACTCATGCTCTGGAATGTCATCTCCCTGAAATTAGTGAAAGAGACGCTGTGAACCTAGCCTTCATTTAAGTATGCATACTTCATTTTTAAATATAAATTATGGCGAAGCTATAACAAAGTGCAAAGCATGCAAAATTTCCATACCTCAGGATGGTCCTTGAAGAAATCTACAAGCCTTTGCCTAAAGATCCTTCTCAAGGCCGAGTACGCAGTTTCCCCCTTTTGCTTCGCAACACTCTCCACGGCACCAACCAGGAGGTTCACCTGAAGATCGGGCTTCATGCAGCATGTTGTTTCGTCACGCAAAAGAATCTTATTGATAACAATCGACTCCGGCATTAGGTACTTGAGCTGTGCAAGATGACTGTAGGTAAACCTCCTGTAGACAGAACTGCAACAATTAGACACTGAACAATTACAGGCAGCAATTCTCTGAATACTGAAAAGACAGAAATCTGTACCGCTCAGACAGATGCTGAATGCTAGCGCAGATGTTGGGAAACGTCGCCTTGGATCCCTTCATACGGAGCAGGCGGGTGGAGCTCTCCAGGCAATTGAAGAACTCGCAGAGCATCTCGTAGCTGATCACATCAGTGACACAAAACAGAAACTAGAAATCAGCACATTTGGGTTCTGAAAAATGTTCTCAAGATTTCCTAAATCTCCTCTTTCTAAAAAGCTAAGTAGTTGGTTCAGGGAACGGAAATCAGAATTGCTACAGAAACCGAATTTGCGATCTGTTGTAAATGTGACCTGAGGCTACATCAAGGCTATATATTACGAAACAAATATCACGTCAAGGCGGAATATTTTTACCTCACCGGTAGCTTGACTTGGGTCTTGCTCTTAACCGGGTTGGGGACGGCGCCAGCACCAACACCGAGCTCCTTCTCGAGGGACTCGAGGTCGTCCTCTTTGTCTGCCGTCCGCTTCTCCGGCCGCCGGGTTCCCTTGACGGAGAACGCCACATTGCTGCCACGCGCTGTTGGCCGCTGCTCCGGCTTCTCAGGCGTCAGGACCTGGTCGGTCAGAGCAGCTTTCCTCGGCTTCTCCGGAGTGGCGGCAGCGAACGCCGCCGTCTTGGCCCTCTTGGACGGCGTAGCGGCGTCCATTGATGGAAAGATTGCGGCGCTGGAATCGCCAAGTTCGATCCTCGGGTTTATCTTCAACCTCGCGTCGATGGGGTGGGGGTGGGGGAGCGAATTGCAAGAGGCCGGACGGCGGGATGCCAACGAGGGAGACGATTCGTCCCGGGCGGGCTGGGAGATGGCGCGAAAGGGTTGGCGGTTAACGGGGGCGTTCGCGCCAACATAGAGACGCCGTTCGGGGAACCTAGATCGAGTCGAAATCCATATCTCATCTCATGGCGCGTATCAGGTAGAAACCGGCTAAATGTTAGAAACCTGGAGACCCACCGTTCGATGCTATACTGATGGATCAGATCGTTTGTAACCTGAAGCCCTGCAAGTTTTGCACTCGGCACCCTGGTTACAAGCAAGTATTACGCGTTACTCCTCAAGTTCTCCCGCGCGGCATCCAAAATTCCCCACCTCCCTCACTTCTCTTCTATACATCAGCCATTGCCGCCATGCGGAAGGTCCGCTGCCGCCAGAAGCATCGGCGCTGGTACCCTTATCCTGAAGGTCCGCCGCCTCCATGATCCTCCTTCGATAGCTCGATTCCTCTCGATCTACTCCATATTCCTCCTCCGATAGCTCAAGTCCTCGCGATCTCCACTTGGGCCTAGGGTTTGGACTGGCGTCGGCGGCGGATCGGCGGCGGGTCTGATTTCGATACGAAATCAAGGTGGGTTCTCTGTTTCTTTGCTGCCTCTTCTTATTCCTTTTACCGATTGTTGTTGCTGTTTGCAAGATTCACCCATGAAGCCTATCTGTGTAAGATTACCTGCATATTGTGTTCCTCTCTGCCGGCGATGCGCTATTGCAAGGGCCAACTGATGGCTAGATGTATATCCTATATTTCATTCCAACTGAAAAATCCATGCTTCTGACGGATGGGATGCTGCTGTCTTTCTTATGACTTGCATTTCTAATTAATGTTCCAGTAGATCCAAGCTGTACAGAGATTAGAAAGCAAGTCTGAATTATGTGGTTCCTGATCTGTTATTTCAGAATTGTGTTGGCCTGATACTCCTAGCTAGGCCTATCGTGTTCCTCATGATCAACTAATGATAACTAAAATGTGATTGGTAGTACTATTTGAGTCTGTTGCTAACTAAAATGTTGATCATTATGTTTTAATAATGATCGAGTCTTTGTTTAACTCGATAGAGTTTTTCTTTAACTGTTTTGACACTTTAAAGTGTTGATTCATGTCAATTTAAATTCAGGAAGTTTAACTAGTTCTTCTTTGTCAGTCTATAGGATTGCTATCAAACAACTGATCATTGGGCTGAGCTTGTTCGAACCTTCTGTGGAGTGTGCCTTTTGGACCTGAAGCACCTTGGTGTAGCATTGAGGTATTATACATCTGTATGTTCTGTGCATTTTTTCTTCTGAATATTAGTGTACAAGGATCTGCTCACCAGATTAATATTTTTTGAACCGAAACATGTGCAGCTGGACTCATTGGTAGTAGCTGGTTGATGTAACAGACTGACATTTTTTTCGTTTCAGTCCAGTGCACCTGTTTTTCAACAGCAGTTTCATTGTCTTGAATCAGCGGATATTGGATCCTATGGATACGGCAAGCTCAGCTGTCGCTGTGGGAAGGCAAGAATGTTATGATGCGTCTGTGGCTGAAGTAGGCACAACTGCATACATGTCAGATGCATGCAATACACCAGGCTATAACCACATAATCCCATTTCCCACGGCTGCATATATGTCAGATGGATGCAGTACACCAACTTATAGTCGGAGCATTCCATTCTGTGTGAGTATCTTTACAATATATATCATGCCATTGCTATATCAACGATAATTACATTACTTTCCTCATGACTTCGTGTTCTCTCATATTAGGAGTCTTCTTGCATTCCTGAATGTGATGAAGACATGAAGCCAGCCATAGGTATGCAATTCAAGACCTTGGATGATGCCGAAGTGTTCTACAGGTTGTATGCCACTAAAGTTGGCTTTGATGTTCGGGTAGGACAGAGCAAAAAGGTCGATGGAATTGCAGTATGGAAGAGATTTTACTGCAATAAAGAGGGAGAGAGTTCATCAGAAAAGGAGAAGGCCCCAAAAATTGTGGACATCAGTAAACAAAACCGTAACAGAAGAATTGTTAGGTGCGGCTGCGAGGCTAAGGTTACTGTGGTACGCACTTCTGATAAGCAGTTTATCTATTCAGATTTTGTTGAAAGGCATGCACATGCACTTGTGAAAACACCTGCTAGGAAACAATTTATGAAGGCTAATAGAAAAGTTAGTGAGAAAGCCAAGAGTTCACTGCTTACGTGTCACAAGGCTAGCATTGGCACATCTGCAGCATTTCGACTTCTTCGTGTCAGTGAAGGGGGGTTTGAGTTTGCAGGATGTACGTTAAAGGGATATGCAGAATTTTCACCGGAAAGTGAAATGTGCTATAAATTCAGCGGATGCGCAGATGTTCATCGAGAATCTTAATAGAAAGAAAGATGCTCGTAACGATATGGAAGAATCCATTATGTTGGCTGCACAGTCGAGAGAAATCATGGAATTGGTGAGAACAAGCCTTGCTGACTTTGTGCTTAAAGTAAGGAAGATAGCTCCTGTACACCATCAAACAAGACAAGAAGTTGAGGCTTTTATTGGTTGTACCATCCCAGATCAGATTGATATTCATGCACCCGGTAACAGATTGGGGGAACAACAGAAGCATTTGATCTGAGAGTATTAGTAGCAAAAAAATGTATTATGTATTGTGAAAAATTGTAATTTAGGAGTAAGTTATTTAGAGATAGTCATGTACTCTATTATTATGATGTCTGGTAACATGTGAAGTATCCTCTGTATATAAAATACTTATTTTCAACAGTTCCACTTCAGTCACAAGCAGTTGCAGTGGCAGCGAAGCTAATCATGCTGACTTCTTGCCCAGTACCTGTTCTTGCAACTTCTTGATTTCTTGGTTCCCACAAATTGGTGCCATTAATCTACTGAGATTTGTGCTTGCCAACAATTTTTCGTAAAAGTTGAAGAGATATTATTTGATTACAGTAGCACTCCTGGGAACACTTTCTAATGCATCGTCAGTACACATTGCAGTTTGGATTTCGCAGCACAGCACAACTAGATCATGCATCAATCATGCAAGATCTCATCTTACAATCTTATGGCACTAGAGGGTATTTTCTCTCTCGGACTTACGTATCCGATAAAGTTACTAGGAATTCAGAAAGCACAAAGCAATGACAAACTCTTCTGCTTCTGCACACAAACCAGCAGCTTTGGAAAACTCTTAGATTGCTCCCTCAGCAGAAAGGAACACTACTTGCTCCCGGTTGAAGCTATCCTAAAATAGAGAGATAGGAATTAAGTATCCAAGCAAGACAAACATCACGCCATGGCAGATGCTCGGAAGCCAGAACTTTCAAAGGAAGTGCAGCCTCAGGACTTCGGCGGCTCGGTGCCAGGCCTGATTTCATATTGCGCGAATCAACTTAGGATTCTGTAATTGGGACTGAGTCACCGAAGCTCCCTGCAGTCAACGGATTCCTATGTCGCCATAATCCTCGATCTGGACGGCCTCGTGGCCCTGCTGGCCGGCGTCGTCATCGCGGCGCTGCATCTGGATGTAGATGATCTCTGCCTGCGCGACGGCGAGCGGCATCTGCAGCTGCGACATCTGGTTCTGCAGGAAGGAGATGGCGCCAACGCAGCCGTACACGAGAGAGATTGCTGTAGTTCGCGACCACTTCCAGCCCATCGGCGGTGCGTGTGACACCCCGTGTCACTGGAATTCAAATCAGTGCAAATCAAACTGAACAAAAGATGAAATCAGCTCAATTCAAAAATTCGAAATTCAAATTTCAAACAAGTTCAAACCCACCTCGGTGAAGCAACTCAAGAATTCACATAACAACTTGAGCCAACAAAAATACCTGGAGATAACCCATCTCAAATTAGAATTTTGGAGAATTTTTGGCGATTTTAGAAATTCTTTTAGGTGCTCAAATAAATCCCCAAAGTTCCAAAAGTGACCAACTTCAAAATTCTGTCATTTGCAATCCTTTGAGAACCAAGGTGTGCATGTTATACCACTGGAAAGAGGAGATCGAGATCTT
>LAPY01000069.1:261049-273193 GCA_000970635.1 Eragrostis tef | reverse complement strand
GTTGTGGGGTGGGGGGGGGGGGGGGGGGGGGCTGCTACAGTCTTTTACCTGGTAGTTTAACCGATGATTCGCAACAAGATGGATAAAAGTAATAACATTGTCGTTAGTAACACGCATTTCTCTCCCACCAGGAAGAAGTTCTTCTTCACATTGTTCACCGTATTCATTATTTACAATAACAAAATACAGTTCCAGTTCTGAGATATCACCACTATAATGCTGTTCATGATTAAAGAAAAGAGATCAGATTAGGGCAAAATGAACAGTAGAAAGCCATAAAGAAACTTCGTAAAGTATTCCCTATCCCCAAGCAAACCTATACAGATCGTTCTTTGTGCTATGCTACATAGCAGTACACCAATTATATCTCAAATTGAGAAAATATTTTATTTTCCAAACCTCCAAACCATTTCTTGCTTTACTCAACATAATGAAGTAGGACCAAACCTTTAAAAACAGAAGATGACGGTACAATTCTGGATCTAGGGAAGGCAGGTCATTCAAAAAATTGTACCTGGTAAATGAGAAAAATATCAGACAAAATCATTACAGCATTAAGAAAGTAAGACAAATAAATACTAGAATTTCAGAACATGAAACAAAACATTTGCAACATATTTGTCAGAGAACAAAGCATAAATCATTCATATGTCCAAGAGATTACAAAACAATTCTCAGTTAAATTACGATCTGGTGAATACAAGAGGGAAAACAGGAGGGAGCGAGGGGAAGTACTTTTGTTTCAACTTGCTCAAGAAGAATGTTGCAAATGGCAAGTCAACAAGTATACCCTCATACATTGCCTGGAAAAAACATGAATCAGACACAGAACATAAGATGCTGATACAATTTTGAATCAAGAGATAACTAGATAAACAATTACAACATGATGCATGGGCCAAACAGCCTAGGAGAAACTTGGAACCATTATGAAATAATATTTACAGCTTGCATTTTCAAACATCGAACAAGGCTATTTATGAAATTACTGACTTTTCAACTACACTATACAGTTTAAAAACATGAAGCAAGCATGTGATTGCAACGTATTTTCCCTGTCCCTGACCCTAACACACCTCAGAAGAAATAGAGCCAGTACAAGATTCTCGGATGCACATTTATCGATATTCTTTAATCAGATCTACATGTACACAACCAAAAATCCATATCCAAAAGGAGATAGAGGCATATACACCGGGGCAATTTGATTTCCATTGCTAAAATACTGCAAACTAAACAAAGGAGATGTTACGATTTATTTTTTTTTCTCAGTCATTGAACCTAAATATTCAACATAACATGTTACTGCATTTGAAACATAAAACATGAAAACCACATGATTCCAATGTTTGGATATAATCATGACTTTCTTTCTCTCTGTCTATATGTGCATGTTACAAGACCTTCATTGCATAATACAAATCCAGTGAAGGATCTTGCTCCTCAGCTGGTTGATACCTCCTATAATTATTGGTGGGACAAGGTGTGGAGTGCGACTCCTGATCAGGCACATAAGGAACGCAACTCTCTGGTTGTGCTTGGAGTTGAATCTTTGGAGTCATCGCAATGCTTGTGTGTTTGATGGGGCTGCACCGAGCATGGCATGAGCTCTGAGTAACACCGGCGATGAGCGGTGTCTGTAGGAATTAACAGGTGCACGGTGCATATCTTCCTTGACTGCCCGTCGCCTCATACTTAGTAGTACGGTAGTTTTTGTTTATCTAGGTTGATAAGAGGTGTGAATGCTTTTTTTAGAACAATACTGTGGCATGTGTGGTGTGAGTTGGTGGGTTTGTACGGGCTTTAGTCCCGATTTTCTTTTTAATACAACGATTTGCAGCTCTCCTGCGTGTTCAAGAGAAAAAAGTGTAGGATAAAAGCTCAAAAAGAAAAAGTTGGAACACTAGTATCAAAGTAATCAAATAATATGTTCAGTGTCAACTAAGCAAAAATATGGCATGCAATCACAATGAATTAACTAAACAAAGTTCTGTTAGTAGAGCCGATAGGCTCCAGCTGTTCAGTTGGTCCACAATAATTTCAACCCTGCGGTTAGATACATTTGTACATTTTATCCCTTTGGGAGCATGGATTAGATCTGAGCTGCATTCCAAACAAGTTCTACTGTTGAGTCAAAAAAACAAAACTAAGTTCTACTAGATTTAGTATCTGCCCAGCAATAAGAAGAAGGGGACATGATCAAAGTACCTTCCCAAGGAGACTTCCAAGGAAATGGAAATACTGCAGATGCTGTTCATGAACCAATCCTGATCCAGGGTTTGGGTACAGAAGATGATCAGAAGTTTCCTATGAAAGGAAGTTCAAACAGGACAAAAGAAATATGTAAGTCGTCGCAAACTGTGTGCCAATAATATAACAACATAGCACAGTTATTCCATTATTTTAAGCATTTGTGTGTGAGCTCAAAGAACAAAAATGCTCGCATAACAGCACTCTACCAACTTATGTAAAAAGTGTTAGCACACAACAAGAAATAATTACTACGATGCATTCATTCCTTTGCATGAGATGAATAAAATTGACCAGAAGAGCTAATACCTTGAATAGACCGTACTGTATATCAAAAGATTATACGAAGTTATACGACCAAGGAAATGGAAATACTGCAGATGCTGTTCATGAACCAATCCTGATCCAGGGTTTGGGTACAGAAGATGATCAGAAGTTTCCTATGAAAGGAAGTTCAAACAGGACAAAAGAAATATGTAAGTCGTCGCAAACTGTGTGCCAATAATATAACAACATAGCACAGTTATTCCATTATTTTAAGCATTTGTGTGTGAGCTCAAAGAACAAAAATGCTCGCATAACAGCACTCTACCAACTTATGTAAAAAGTGTTAGCACACAACAAGAAATAATTACTACGATGCATTCATTCCTTTGCATGAGATGAATAAAATTGACCAGAAGAGCTAATACCTTGAATAGACCGTACTGTATATCAAAAGCAGCTCTAGTGATATTTTCCATGAAATCTTTGAAGATTCCACCTCCATCAATTCCAGCCTCTTCTTCTCCATGCTCGTTGATAAATGCCACTCGAATCTGCATACATCAAGAAATTTGGAGTATCATTGTAAAATCGTAAATTCATTACACCAGTTCATAATGATATTGGCACTTCAACAGAACATATGCCAAAACATGAAATGTGATTATCATCATACCGGTCCTTTAAGATCTTCTTCACTAAGCAAACTTAGCTGATCAAACGCATCTTCAAGAAGTCGGCTTCTCCTTATTTTGAACCGATTTCTTGTCAACGACGAATGAGCCGTCGACTGTCTCGAATTCGTTAGTTGAGACTGCCAGAGAGAGAAACTTTCAGGACATATTCAGCACTATTTACATGACAAATTAAAAATAACTTACCGTGAATATCTTGACTCTACTAGTAAATGGTGCTAAAAATGGAGCAAGCTTTATGATCTCTGATGCTCGAGTGTTGCCAAGTATTGCCTGAAAAAAATGTGCATAGTCTCAAAACAATTTACATTTGAGTATATTTGAATTAATCAAACATCATAGACATTAACTACCTGAGAGACAAAATTTTCACTTGTTGCTTCTTGTGAATAGAAATCACTTGCTGAAGTGAATGGGAGTCTGTTATTCCAGTCTTGCAACTGCAATTAGGTAGAATTTCTAGTTAGCCTAGTGATAGGTAAATAATATACTCCCTTTGTTTCAAAATGCTTGTTCACACACACCATGTACAATAACCAAAATACTATAGTTCCAACAGAACGTTGGTGTAAAAGGAGTATGTATACCAATAAAACTATGTACCCTCTTCCAAAGCATTTAATTAGGGGACCAGATAGTGGGATAGCGATAACTAAACTCTTGGTTTCCTCCATGGTCAAATATTTTGAAACGGAGTGTGGAGTAGCTATACAGTGTGATCTATGGAAAAACGTAAACAGCATTCAGATAAATCATCTGGGAGATAAACAACAATCACTTGTGCTTGGTAAACAAAACTCCAATGTTCAGATAGCGATGATTTTGTAGCTAAAGAATCTTAGCCCTGGAAAGGCTGCAAAGTGAAATTCAGCACACACGATAAACTTCATAAGAATCTTCAACCATCAATCACATTCATTTCCCCAAGATAGATAAACATGCAACAAGTAAAAGATGAAACTAAATCGCCATCAGTATGTTGTCAACACTCAGTATAAGCATCATGGTTAATAGCACCACAATAAAAAGTAAATCAATCTGCCAGATTTCAAAAAACCTAAAAAAAACTGAGTATAGACCTGTGTGAGCAGTTCAGATAATCCAACCCTAGCTTTGGTCTTGACATTCTCAACTGACAGTTTCTTAAGGCCTGAAGGGTTGGGTAATGTTTTCTGAGTCGAAGACGGAGGAATAACCCACAAGAGTTGCCATAAAGCCTGCAGATTGATGTTGTATTCGGCTTACACGAACAATTCAAGGTACATGTAACATACAGGGTAACAGGGGGCAAACATTTATAGAAAAGCAAATAAAATGTCACTGAAACAACAGATTGCATGCATCCAAAACATAACACAATGTTTTTCTTCATATATTCAAAAGTTCAGTTAACCAGTGCAAGGCATGAATAGAAGGTGAAATAATTGTTAGGGAAGGTTACTCATGGTAATAAAATAAGGTGCAACCAATAAGAGCTTCTAGAAAAAACCAATGAAAAAAAAAAGAACTGTGCATGCATCATAGAAAATGATAGATCAATGGTGACTGTCTGAGTCATCTTATTATACCTGCTTTAAAATGAGAACCAAGGACTTCAAATCTTTGAGTGAAAGAGGTTTCTCCTGTTCATAAAATTCCCCATTATCAATGATCTTCAACATGTGCCTGGTACAAGGAAAATAACAAAGCATTGATAGTTCTCTGAGGAAAAATGTCGCACTCGCTACATTCCAACACCTAGAGAATAGAAGCCTTGAAAGGAGTATAGCTAGAAAAAGTTTGTGACAATAAAGGGAAGAAAATCTGTCATACCTGTATATGGGACAGAATACAGAGACTGGTAGAATCCAACCAGGAGTATCTGCAGGCAACGAAGACAAAAACTTGGGAAAATGTGGCCATCTTCGATTATCATGGCATCGTTTTATAAAACTCCATAGTGCAGGAACAATATCAGTACGGTATGCCAGCACTGTCATAATCCGTTCGAGAGGGAATGTGTTCAATGTGACATGAAGAAAAGCACAAATAGATCCTACAGCTTCCACCTCCGCATCTGATGGTCCAGCAAGATCAGAGTGGTTTGTGCTTAATGTACCTCTGAAGAGCGCATTCACCTGTGTATTATATAAAAAAAATGGTTAAACAGGAGAAAATAAAATATGTGTCTTCAAGGGCAAGAACATTAGGATTCATACCAAATGTTGAAGTAGTTTCGAATCAATCGCTGAGGTTATCTGTCTTTCCAAATCAACATCAAGACCATTTTTAGCATCAATATCCATGGGCATGTCATCTTCGTCATCATCTACCCCTGCGCATATTTTAGAGTAGAACTTGAATTAATCTGCTTAAACATAGCCTTTACCTGGTCTGTCCTATTCTGCTGTTTAATTGATTCTTTTGTAATAACTAGATCCCAGAGTGCCTTAGTCCTCAAGCATCATATATGACTCCATAAAAAATGACTTTGATAGTTGCCATTTCCTCCGGATGGCTGACTGGCTGGTTGAACTGATTTTCTTTCTTTTAAGATAAGATCCATGGCCATTATAGCCAGAAATATTAAAATGATAGAGCCCTGGTCGTGTGGTCATATGTTCTCTTTCACTTTAGTCTTTTCAGGCTACAGATGTCTAAATGGTTTGTCCCAACTGTGGTTCTTTATATAAATTCAACAACACTTTGATGCATTCATAGCAGTTTTAAATTTAATAAGTCCAGAACTATGTAGCAATGAAAGCTTTCATGAAAAACCCATGGTCCACATAAAATAAATTCGTTAGCAAGTTCTCTAACTACCACATATCACAATGACCCTGCAATACAACCTAGTGACAACAAAAAGGGAAATGCTGCGTGAACAGATAGACTAAAAAGTATTCCACCAAGTCTTAAAAACAAACTAAAATGTTCTGCCAAAACATTGAAAGTTTTCTTCATTTGCTGGCATGTGACTTACTTTCAGTAGGTGATGTGATTGATGGCAACGCATCCAACAATGTCGTAGAAACAGCAATGATGTCAGCCGCCTGGATTGCAAAAACATTAACAGAAAATTTATAAACCAAAAAATAGTTACAGATGTGTACAAAAATAAACCAGCACACACTCTAGTGATTGGCATCACAAGATTTTTTTTCCTTAGGTCCTGCTATGAAAAAATAACTCATGAAACCAACATAGAACGTATCAAGAAAAAGGTTAAGAAAAGTATATAGACTTAATTCTATTCAACACAAGACATACTTTTTCTTTTTGCTGCTACAGAATTCATGTACATATAAAACTAGAAGTACATATTCCATGTCATATTTTTTTTACGAGAAGAGACGGAAAAATATCACAATGAAATTTATAATGTTTGTATATATGAGATGTAAGAATCGAAGAAACATCATAAAATAATCATGCAGAATAACTGTAGAAATGGAAGAAGCAGTGAAAAACTGCTACCAACATTGATGATCGGTGACTCAAGGACATTAAACTAAAAGAACTGGAGTTTGAAAGATCAGTTTAGAACAGGAGGATGGGCTCAAATTTCTGATACACAAAAAATTTTGGTGCAGTTTAGTACGACTTGATGTACACCGAAATCAAGAAGATGCAGTATAAAAACAAAAGGTAATTGAACACCTACTGTATCAGAAGCAAACTTTGCATCAGACAGAATCCATGTTGCAGCTTCAAGAACATTTGCAAGGACACATGCATATCCTGGATAATTAGCTGATATATCATTTGGAAGGACATCAGTAAGACTGGGCAAACAGGAAGCTATTTGATGGATGTAATATTTGCTGAGTCCGTTAACTGAGAAAACCTGAAGCATATAAAGAACAAAGAGTCAGGTATATTACCATTGCAATAATCAGTAAAAGATTTAACTCCTCAAATAAACTAAATTTTCTCATAGAGTTTGAGTTTCAAAATTTATATTTAAAAATATGACATTAGAGCGAGGCACAAAGTATGATGCAATTTCTTGAGTTCCGAAACTAAGAGAGATGTTCCGAAAAAGGAATGATCAAACAAAAAATTAAGAGAGATGCTGACCTTCTTGAGTTGTGGCAAGCGATGCCATAGAAAAGGAATGGATAGAAGCTGAGAGAAGAAACTCCATCTTGGATCCACTATCGGACAACAACAAGGATGATGACCAACATGTGAAGCAACAAGCATGAGAACTTGTTCCAGTGCAGATGCACTATCAGCATGCCACAAATTTCTTGCATTTTGCTGAATTATGACAGTACCCATCAGAAAAATAAGAAATCAATCATTGAAGTATACTGGAATTTACTATTTTTGCAGTATGTAAATCTACATTACCAACCAAAAAATGCTAATTAAACTGGTTAACACTTAACAGTTCTGCAATTTTCGAACCATGACTTTTTACGCCCTATCTGCCGTGATCACATAATATTCTTATTTCATGGATCAAGTAAAGGCAGAAACTGAAATAAATCTAGGCTTACAATATCTGAAGTTAAGTCAGCCTTCATTATTAATGAGCATCATTATTAGTATTACAAAACCTCAATCGGGCAGTTGAGCCAGGAATATATGCTGACAGGAAGTTGTATAAAAATAATTGTTGTAATACGTCTTTGGGCATGTGTCTATTGATGACCTCAGTTTGCATGAAACCCATCAATGCATACCCGACAGAGGAGTTTGTCCTACATCTTATTAGACAATAACTACATGGTTTGCAGCAGAAAGTATCTATGCTCGGAAGTTTAGTAGAAGGTAAGAAATTAAGGTTATTCATAATATTGACGCTTATCATCGATGGAATGTTTAATGCACCAGCTTTGACAGGCCCATACCACGAACAGGGCTTCCATCTTTCATACGTCCTAAAAATGTGAAGACTAGTATGCATGATCCACGGACATGCCTAAGGTGTTAATGAAAGTACCACATTTCATATTCTAGAAATAGTGTTGTTCTTTAAAAGGAGTTGGACCCAGCTGTAAGATATCAATACATCAAAGGAAGTATAAGCATATGCCCTCAAGTGAAACTGCAATTATCTCTTGTGCTAAATTACTATAATTTGATCAGCCCCAGAAAATTTCATGTGGCAAAGAAAAATAGAAGACCATTGTAATGAGATAGCAACAGAACTTACCGGCACAGAGATAATGATGCCTCGAAATAAGCAATATATTTTTTGCCGCTGAAGATATCCAACTACTTTACAGTTCCATGGAAGTTTAGGATTTATCAAGCAGGCTACAGTTTCTAGCAACGAGATAAAAGGCAGCGATGTGCCTCCAGATGCTGTCAAAAGTTGGCTACTCCAATCATGCCTACAAAAACATAAAAAGAAGTCACATGCGATATAGTTAATTTCGTAAGGATGATAGGGTGAAAAACAATTGCAGGACATGAGCTGCATATGCAAAGCAAGGCGCAGTGGGGTGCATGATGTTAGATTTTGAAAAAGACATCCAGACGCAGGGATGCCCCAGGCAAGACAACAACTAGAGTACATTAAATAAAGCATCGAACCTGTATTCTTTTTTCTCAAACACATTGAAACTGTATTATTACCGCCTCTAATAATGTCAGAGCAAAGAATTACAACCTAAAGAAGATTATTCTGAAACCAGCTTTGCCTTTAACTTACCTCTTTTGATAGACTGCTTGCACACATATGAGTGCAAGTTTTTTAACTCTGTGAGCCACGAGAGGTTGCAGTGAGGAGTCATTTGCGCCAGCAAAGAGCGTTATTATATCTCCTACAACAAAAAGGGGGAAAATACCATTAAATTTAGAAAATGCACTCAAATGGCACATTAAGCATTGATTACATGTCACGTGAAAAACATAAAAACAGGAGCATTTGTGCCTAAAGGAACAAGAAGACACTAATCATTGCAGGGTTGCAAAATGATGGCAATGTAATAGCATTAATTAGGGAGAACAAATAAGGAAACAAGATAGGTAAAACAACTCATGTCTTAGTGCAATATACATACGGACAGGACCTTGCAGGAATAAACTAGTTTAAATTTCAACAACTCATAAATTTGCTGTTACAGTCTAAGTCTACACAGAATTAACCAAGAGCAAAGAACAGGAGCCAATTCCTACCACATTCCCAGGTTGAAATTTCAAATTATATCTTTTGAAAATTAGATCCTACAAATTAACTTTCATATCTCCTCGTACCTATAACCTATATACCAATCTAAAGATCATCTACTCTTCTACCTTACAACATTTCTCAAGGTTCGAGAGGAATGTAGTTAAGTTAAGAGAAATCAGAAATACTGCACACAAATTATCTGTTTTCATTGTGGCTCTTATGTTCAAATCTGACCCCCAAAACCTAATTATGTGATAACTCATGTATTTAGAAGTCGCTATGCACTTAATCTACATCAATGAACAAGATGTGACTCCTAATTTCAATTTTGGCACAGGTCAACTATGTTCTAAGAAAAAAAAAACAGAATATCTGCAGACAGTGACAAAAAAAGGAATGCTGTTAAATAGAATAACGACACTTACCGCCACGTTTGACATATTGTAGCAGCAAGTTGCAGACTTGACAAAGTATAGCAATATCATTGTCTTCATTTGCATTGAAGAAAAACAGCAATTGGCGAAGAAAATCAGAATTAGTACCAAAGGTGTTCCTGATTCAGTAGCAAGATAATCAGAGATCATGACAAGAAAAGACATTTTTCTATGTTTGAGGTCTAATAATGCATACCAATCTACTCTCTCACAATGCTCTCCATAAGTAGAGAAAAAGTTCTTTCGAATTTCTGAACGTGCCAATTCCAAAGCCTTCTTCCCTCTGAAGAATTTCTGCAGCTTATAATTAGTCAAGTTCCATTTTTTTTTTGTAAACACAAATATATGTACCTAAAAGATAGTCAATGATGGTATAATAAATTAAGATGTCCATTATACGAAAATGCATGACAGCCAGAATAGATATGCATCAACTTTTTTCACTCCCCATGCTCGTAACACCCGGCAAACAGAACAGGCGAGAGTGTATATACAGTGGTACAAGCTGGTTAGGTGTTACCGTGTCCCCAGATGTGCACAAAAAATTCCGACAAAAATATGTTGGATAGCTCGTGTAACCATCTAATCGTACAAAATTTGAGGTGCAATATGAAGCGACAAAATCTAACACATGCATGAACCAATAGGAAATAACCAGTATTTCTCGGGCAGGTACCAGGGCCCTACCCCAAAATAATGGAAAGCAGACAGATTACTTCCCACTGAAACTCATCGAGCTAACGGCAATTCAAGTTGACAAGCTGCATGGACACATTGATTCGTCCCGCTGCGGCCACCTCATCACAAAAATAGTAACGGAAAACGAGCCCATATACTACATACCCACTACAATTACTAAAGCTTGCTCCACCCTGAGCAGAATCCCAAAGCTACATTCTCAAACAGAACCCCTCTCCGTTAAGAACTCGCCAGCTGAAACATCAGCATTCACCAACGCTACAAAGCTCACAGCTGGATCTCGGTGGTCATCACAGTACAGAGTACAGAGCTGCCTAACCCACTAGCATGATCGTGCCCCATGCCGGTTCACTCCCTGCACCAGCCTCCAACACCCCTCAACGTGGCGCGAGTTGTGGACAGACCTGGATCTTCGTGGCGGACGAGTTCTGGAGGCGGAGTGCCTGGCGTCGGCGCCGCTCCTCGCGCGTCTGATCGAGCAGCACCTTGCGGTCGCGCTCCTTATTGCTCCGCCCGCCGAGGTCCACCCGCTTCCGCGCGGAGGGGTCGCCGGAGAAGAACATCGCCTCCTGCCTGCACGCACCTCCACCGACCACCGAAAAAATTCAGCAAATAAAACGCAGAAAATCAGGGAAAATTCGCGGAGGAAGGGGAGGGGAATCCGATCGAAACGTACCGGAATGGGGCTCCCGCCTAGGGTTTGGGGAACGGGGAGACTTGCCGACAGGGCGGGCAGGACTGCAGGGGAGGAGGCCTGGCGGCGACGAGGCGGAGTCGGGAGGGGAAAGAGGAGTCGAGACTCGAGACGGTGGGGGCGGGTGCGAGACTTGGGAGAACGGGCGGTTCAATTTACGGGTCTGCCCCTGTCTGTGGCCCGCGGCTGTCTCCACGGCGGCGAGCCGTGCGCCGGCAGTGACGTCGCCGGATTTTGGAAGTGATGCGTGCTGACGTGGCCTGACTGACCGCCGTTCGTGGGAACAGCAAGGGGAGATCTGCAGAAGCAGGCAGAGCAGCAGGCGAGTCACACCTGACAATTGGTGTGCATCAGATAGATCACCTGGGGTACAGCTAGGTCAGTTCGGTTACTGTTTGGAACCACGGTTTAATCTCGGACATTTTTCGCTTTGGCGTGTGCACTTCTAAATCGGTTGAAGCAAAGAAAAACTTTCACCAACTTTGTTACGAACTCTAGAATAAATTGTGTTAAACGGACACATAATTTACACCGCTACATCGTATGAATAATGTTCTTGGTATGCATTGCCACAATAAATCATGCTAAAAGAGAGCATAATTTGCCTCGGCTATATACATTATCGTCTCAGTATTGATGTACTTAGATTGAACCATTAATGGACCCATCCTCTTCTTGATCCTTGGCAACTTTTTTTTGTTCTTTTTTTCTCCTCATCTCTATCCTTGCCTTCAAGAAAATCCATGAGGACATGGGACATGACCCCCCCCCCCACCAAACTTAATTTTGTTCATCACATGTTTCTAGTTTCTACTGTAGCAAGATATTATGTCAAATTGGTGAAATTATGGTTCCATAGCAACAAACACATGCGCCAAAATTTGACAAGTATGTATGCATTTACTGCCAAGTCTTACTTCATTTTGTTTTTAGGTTGCTCTTGTTTTAATTCTGTGCGCTTTAAGGCTCTTCTCAACATACCCCCCCCCCCCCCCCCCCCCA
>LAPY01000069.1:201649-219648 GCA_000970635.1 Eragrostis tef | reverse complement strand
TTTTTTTTTTTAACCCGACGAAAACTGAGCCGGTCAACTGAGCCGACTCAACGAGCCGAACAACGGAGCCGCGAGCCGACGGAGAAGAGAGCCGAGCCGGGCGAATGAGCCGGCTCGAAAACAAATCGAGCCGACGGCCGACGAAGAACTCGCACGGCGGCGGCGTTCAAATCCGGCGAAAATCCGACGAGGACACGGCAGCTCCGTCAAGATTGAGGCGCAGCGACGACCCAGATGGACGGCGGCGACCCAATTGGGAGACAGCGGCGGCAGTAATTGGCGCGGCGTTGACGATTTGCCGCGGCGGCAATTGGCGCGACGGAAGGCCTCTCGTCGTCAAACGGGAATCGACGACGGCGACGACGGCTTGTCGCGAAGACGATAAAGGCGCGTCAACTCGACGATCCCGCACGGAAGAGAAGGAAGCCCGTACTGCTCAGGACGAAGAACAGGTCCGACGAGTTCAAAACGAAGAACTTGAAGAAACAGCCGGACTTCAAACACAAGAAGAACGGCGAAGAAAATTGGTGGGTGTTAGGCGCAAGTGCAACGCCCAGAATCTCTAGGGAGGAGAGAAAAACCTAACCCTAGATTGGTTCTGATACCATGTTATGAATAGCACTTGTATTCATCATGGGGCAATAGGCCCAAATATATACATGTACAGGTGTAGGCAAATATGCACAAAGCCCCTTATACAATGGGGAAACTACAAGAATACATATACATCTAACAAAAACTAATCGGGTGTCCTTTTTTCTCAAAATTTCTCTTTCCCTCACTTAATTTTCATGTATAAATTGCAAGGGTAGAACAAAGAGGATTTGTGAGCATGTTAAATTTCCTGGAATTTGATGGCATGCACTGATGCACGCCTGTTAGAAAACGGGATGCATAGGGAGTCTATTTTAAGGCCTATTTGTTTGGGCTGCGGCTTTTGAGCTTTTAGAAAAGCTCGAGATTTTTGGTTAATGTCTTTTGGAATATGTTTTAGCTTCTCTTTGCATACCAAAAGACAGAAAAGTAGCTTTGGGTGAGCTTTTCAGCTTGTAGTTCATATCCTCAAAAGCTGTTTTTTATGCATTCGAGAAGCTAGTTTTTTAGGACCTTGTTAAGCTTTTGGCTTTTCCAGGTAAAATGCCAGCAGAAGCTTAAACAAACAGATCCTAGGGGCATGCTCATGCCACATTTATCAGTGTACGTACGAAATGGCAAAAATGTCCATGGAAAATGCAAAATATAAATAAAGAGAAACCCATATGTATGCATGGTTCTTCGTGATCACCTAGGAATATTTCAGGGTGCTAGTGCTGTCTGGTACTCACAAGGGAGGCTCTTGCATGCAGAGAAGGATTCTTGTTTGCTATCCAAAGATGTGTTCGATCATTTATGGAGAATGATTGTCATGTTATGGTTGATCTTTGGGAGAATTTTATCACATATTGCTCAGAGGTTCCAGTACTCGTAAAGGAAATCAAGTCGTTGGCTGTTTGTTTCGTTGATTTTAAAATTTCATTCTCTAGCCAAACTTGTAACAAGGTTGCAGATAAGTGCGCCAAACTAATAAGTCATATGCCATTACGTAGATACCTTGAGCTTGATTGTAAGTCTGCCTTACCTTCAATAATGAAACTCGCTGAACCAAAAAAAAAATCAGTGTACCTAATGGCAAAAATGTTGACGTAAAACAATGCCAAAGTGTAAATGCGCATAGCATGCGTGCCAGTGTTTACTGCTTACTCCTACTAGAACCATGGAAATTTATTGGATCCAACAAAATCTCTGGATGTTGGGGTTGGTGAACTACTAAGTTAGAAGTACTACAGATCATCCATATCAACACACCTAGAATCCATTGCATATAAGGAAACTCAGCTTCCTTGCACAGAAATGCGAGACAACAAATAAACCTGTACATGGATCGAAGGGACAACTCCACACACGCGTGGTGCCGTGAGCGGTTAGTGGTTTTCATGGTGGCTGGGGATGGGATGCATCGTGAACTGGAGTCTAACATTCAAATTGATCGGCGCTGCATGGTCAACATGCTCATGATGAGACCTCGTTGCCACTCCTCGTGGAAGTCCAGATAGTCGTGTTTTCTTTGAAGGTTAGTCTGGAATCTCGTTGCAGTCGCAGCGTCTTGTTTTGCCATCGGCGACCTCGAGTAATCACGTTACAGGTTTGATTTAGTACGTGCGTCCTTTAGATTCTTGAGCTTCAAACAACCTTTGATGTACCCGAACTGAATCACATCTCGAAACGGTTTCAGATCCGAGTTCCAAGTTCTTGAATCTGTAAACTTATTGTGGTCAAATGATCTGAACTTGCCTGAGACGAGAATGTTGCCCTGGCCGATAGATATTGTTCGAAGCCAAAAGGCAACGTGAAGAAGCTGTTGTTTCGCCGTCATCGTGTTTCTGCTCCTCCTGCCGTGCACGGAAGCACGCCGCGGGTCGCCGGAGCGAGCACCTGACGTGGCGCGGGTCGCCGTTCCTGCGCGGCCAGGAGTGCGTCGCGTTCGATGGCAGCAGCATCTCCGACGGCCGCGTCCTCAGGTGGAGATACGTACTATAGAACCTGAAACTTCCTCACAAATGCTCGTCTTCACTGTCATGGTCAATGCCGTGCAGCTGGAATGTCCGATCTCTTTGCTGCTGTGTATCTGCCAATCTGCTGGGGTGCAAAAGAGCAAAGATGATAAAGTGCAGCCACGAAATCAGGCACATGCTTTTCTAGCTAGGAACATGCAATGGCTCCCGCAAACACTGGAAATGCTGTAACCGTGTTGCAGCTCAGCTCGCAGTCGGCAACTTTAGACTTCATGTTACAGGCTTCAGTTCTAGGTGTGTACCTAATTAAACTCGCATCAGTGCCAGATCCAAGTTCCAACTTTGCAAGTCTGTGAACTTGCCCGAGACTTCCATACCAGAATGTCACCCTTGCCATGTCCACCAAACTCGATGAATTTCTCGTATGGCTGAGGCACACAATTGATACCAGACAACTCAGTTTTTCTCATGAATGAATATTTTCAGGGTAATTTATCAATGTTCCCTGAAAATATTTAGTCATGAGAATAAAGGTACTAGTTCAGTAGTTCAACAATTCACAAGGGAACCTAATTATCTACGTCACTTCTTTAGAGATGTTACTGCAACATGTTGCTACTGGTCATGAATACCACAAATATAATGAACACAGAGTTCTGATGTTCCTAAATAATTGAACTTTAATTAAGATGCACTCCCCTAGAAATTTGTCATCATTCCCGAAATATTACCCTTTTTTACCAAAAAAACAAGAGAGATGCGCCTCATTATATTAAAAAGAAAAAAGGGGTAAAGAGTGTTAGGAACGAACTACTCCGCAATCAATCACAAGAGGGAAATCAGAGAGATTACGGATGGCTTTCGACTACGATCACAGCGATGGATACATAGCCGAGTATGTGGCTGGAAATATTTGTTTACATGAATGAGATAACCCGATCCCCACGCAACTCCTGGCTTTATAGCCAACCTAGTTACAGTTTAACTACTTTTCACTGCCGGTAATTCCTTAAAAGGAAAGCTGTTAACTGAGGTAAAAAGGAAAATGTTTGGAGCCGTCGATAACTCTTAACGATCACCACCGTCCATTGACCAGGGTCATGACACCTGTTGCAACTCTTGCCACATCCACGCCATGGATTCAATCAGGAGCTCGTGCTTCACGAATGCACGCTGCGTGCCATGCTTGACCGTCCGCGAACAGACAGCAGCTGTACGTGCAACTAACCCAGCTACCATCACATCGGGCGGGCTTCAGCTTCGTCAGGCGAGCAGCCGGTGTGACGCGGCGTGAATGGTGCGAGGCGCGCGGCAAACGAATTCCATGATCTGAACTATAGAAGCTTCGAGCGTGCAAATTAATGCAGTGGCTCATGTAAATACTCACTGTAAACTGTTGCAGAATCTTTGTCTGCCAGTGAAATCTGAATAGAGGTATGGAGCTGGGGATCTCCAACGACAGCTACCATATCTTCATCACAAGCATATCTGGGAGACATTCCATTCGCCAAAATCCTGTTATCTCCGCTTGACTACTTCCCATCGGTCGACAGGTGTCCACAGGATGACGGCATGATCCATAATTTTTGTGCCCTGCATATTTTAACAAGCGTGTGGCTTAGTGGGCCATTAGTGGATTTGCAGTAGTTAAAATACTTGGTCTAAAGAAGGACGATTTTGAACGACTACAGCATTTGTGCGAACTAAATGGATAATTAGGGACTATATTAATGCGTCAGATCAAATGATTACTCAACAGATACCTATCTTGGATACGGATACGATGGACACTGTATCAAAACAATTTTGTATGATAAATAAGGGAGGGTTGCAATAAACAAGTTTGCTAAGTGTCGTTGTCAAGCTAATCAGTGTGTTCAACAACTAGAAACGATTCCATTGTTTTCCTTCAAAAACAACAACAACAACAACAACAACAACAACAACAACAACAACAACAAGAAACGATTCCATTGGTAGAATGTCCTGGAATATGCTTCGACCATTATTTGATTCTCACCAACTTGCATGCAAAGGGTCTGCAAAATTTTGAATTCATCTACTCTACCTGACAAAAGAAAATATCATCGAGTACCTATTTGCCGCATATGTAAAAGGACATGAAGATGACAATACTGAACAATTTTAACTGTCTATTTACACCATATGTAAGAAAAGAAACGATTTTAACTGTACAGAACATAACGACGACCAATATAACAACATTACTTGCCCAGGTAAAATGTTACTGAAAATGCAAAACGAAACATTACTTTCTCAGTTTCACTAGACAAACGCCTGAAAGAGTCGGTAGCTATAATTCACCTGATCAAAACAGAAGCAGTGATAACATTATCAGCAAGTTATAGTTGAATACGTTGTGCATTTCAGTTAAAGGTAAATGAATGCACATAAACAAGAGGTCAGTTACATTCCACTAAGATGGTGGATCAGCAAAAATGGATTTGCATCCACTAGTGTGTTCTACTCGAAAGCCAAAAAGGCACACGTACATACCATACATAGGAATGAAGGATATCAGTTACAGCCAATGACAAATGCTAGCACACAGTACCATCATGAAGCTTCATGAATTGATTTAGCGGAGAGTCTTATGTTCTGTGACTATATAGCAGTTAGCTTACGCAATAGTATTATGCTAACCCAACTAAAAGACCTCACAAACCAAAAAGACCTCACAAACCAATAACGGTTTGGAGCCGTCGATAACTCTTAACGATCACCACCGTCCATTGACCAGGGTCATGACAATCCTCCCGTGTTAGACAACACTTGTCCTCAAGTGTGAATGGCACCTCAGCTTCAGGAGATAAATGATTAAGCAGGGAGCATCTTGTTGTAGAATGTAGGGAAAGCAGACTTGATGAACGTCACGTCTTCCCATGTAGAGTCTTCAGGAGGGTAGCCATCCCACTGGATAAGCCATCATTGCGAGGGAGTGATCTCGTTTCCAATACCGCCGCAGGTGCAAACTTGATCTTGCCATCTGAATTCACTAGAGGTAGATCAATGCTTGGAACTGCATGAGAGCCGACATGCTTCTTGAGCTGACTCACATGAAAGACTGGATGTATTTTAGATGAAGCAGGTAGCTGGAGTTTGTAAGCAACCTTGCCAATCCTCTCAGTAATCAAGAATGGACCATAGTATTTAGTTGTTAGTTTGAGGCAGTTCCTTTGGCCAAAGGCATGCTGCCTGTAGGGTTGCATTTTGAGATAAACAAAATCTCCTTCACTGAATGATCTATCAGTTCTTTTAGAATCAGCATATTTCTTCATACGAGATTGAGCTTGAGATAAATTCTGCTTGAGCTTAGTGATCATGTCCTGTTTTTCCATCAGGAAATCCTTTGCAGGAGAGTCTGGACCTGGTACAGCTATCTCACTGATCATAGGTGGTGGATAGCCATATAAGGCCTGAAATGGTGTGCACTTAAGATCTGTGTGGTAGTTTGTGTTATACCACCATTCAGCTAAAGGTATCCAGAAGCTCCACTTCTTGGGTTCAGAGAATGCCATACACCTGAGATAAGATTCCAAACATTGATTAACACGTTCCGTTTGACCGTCGGTTTGTGGGTGGTATGCGGAACTAAAGTTGAGTGAGACCTTAAGAGCATCAAACAGCTGTTGCCATAAGTCACTGGTGAATATCCTGTCTCAATCTGAGACTATAGCAGATGGAAGGCCATGTAACTTGTAAATGTGATCCAGGAATAGTTGAGCCACATGCTTGGTGGTAAATGGATGTGATAGAGTTAGGAAGTGTGCATATTTAGTCAACCTGTCAACAACTACCATGATGACATCCTTAACATTAGATTTAGGCAACCCCTCTACAAAGTCCATAGATAATTGAGACCATGCCATATCAGGTATTGGCAGTGGTACAAGTAATCCAGGGTACTGATAATGTTCACTTTTTGCTCTTTGGCAGACAACACATTGAGTTACAAATATTTCTACAGCTTTCTTGAGACCAATCCAGTGAAATAATTTCACTTCTTCATTGTTGCCAATATGAATCCTACCCTTGTACCTGAGAATTTCAGCTTGGTATATGTAATTGGATGCAGGATCAGGAGCCAATGTGAGTTGTGTGATCAACTGTTGACAGTGTGAGTCATTTGCATAGCTCTTAGTCACCTCAGAAATCCAAAGAGTTTGTACAGTGGAAATAGCCAAGCATGAGTGATCTTTCCTTGATAAGGCATCGGCAGCTCTGTTCTCCTGGCCCTTTTTATATTCAATTGTATAGTCAAACTGAAGTAGTTTGAGCATCAACTTATGCTGGACTCCTTCATTTAACTTTTGTTCAGTTATGTACTTCAAACTTTTTTGGTCAGTTCTGATAATCAACTTGGTACCCAGAAAATAATGGCGCCATTTCTTTACAGCCTCAAGAATAGCCAAGGCCTCTTTGTCATAAGTTGATTGAGATAAGGCTTTCTTACTTAGTGCTTTACTGAAGTAGCTAATTGGCTTGCCCTGCTGCATAAGAACAGCACCATTACCGTACCCACTAGCATCTGTTTCAAGAATGAAAGGTTGTGTGAAGTCTGGCAAGGTAAGAACAGGAGCTGTGGTGAGATTGAGTTTAATCTCCTCAAAAGCCTTTTGCTGGTCATGACCCCAAGTGAATGCATTATTTTTCAAGGCATCATGTAGTGGGCGACAGATAAGACCAAACTTGTGTACAAATCTTCTATAATAGCCAGCTAAACCCAGAAAGCCTCTCAGCTGGGTGATGTTTTTAGGAACAGGACAGTCTTGGACAGCTGATATCTTTGTTGGGTCAGTAGATAAACCCTCATTGTTAATGACATGGCCCAAATAGCTAATTTCCTCTACTGCAAAGGTACATTTGCTTCTTTTGGCAGATAATTTGTTTTGCTTCATAATTTCTAGCACAATGGCCAAATGGTGTCTATGTTCCTCCAATGTTTTACTATAGACAAGTATGTCATCAAAAAACACCAAGACAAAATGCCTCAAATGCTCAGCAAAGATAGAGTTCATCATGGATTGAAATGTTGCAGGGGCATTAGTAAGACCAAATGGCATTACCAAAAACTCAAAGTGACCAAAATGAGTGCCGAAGGCAGTCTTTTCGATATCATTTTCCTCCATGAGGACTTGGTGAAATCCTGACCTCAGGTCTAATTTGGAGAAGAATTTTGCACCACATAATTCATCAAAGAGGTCATCGATAACTGGTATAGGGAACTTGTTCTTGATGGTTTGGTCATTTAGCTGCCTATAATTCACACAAAACCTCCATGAACCATTCTTTTTCCTGGCTAATACAGATGGTGAGGAGTAGGGACTTTCACTTGGTTGAATGATGCCTTCACTTAGCATCTGTTTAACCAATCTTTCCACTTTATCCTTTTGGAACTTGGCCATTCTGTATGGTCTGATATTAGGTGGCTTGCTACCAAGCTTCAGTGGTATAGAATGAGAACAACCTCTTTTAGGAGGTAGGCCATTTAGATCAGAGAAAATGTCCATATAGTGATCCATACTGCATTTGTCTGACTGAGAGAATGAAAGATTTCCACAATACCAAACATTGTATACTTATAGAATCTGTTACAGACAATAGAGACAAAGTGACTCCACAACATTCCTTTACCCTGCATGCGCAGTCCAGACCACCAGTGCTCAGCTTGGTCATGGCAATGAAGTGTAGCCATGGATACCCACATGTCAGTTGGAACATGTGCTAGAGCAAAGTACTTTTCACATTGTCTTGTCCAGCCTGCAGGGTTATCACCACTAAAACTTGGAAAATCCAGTTTGGGTTTAGATATAGAGAGGCTGAAACCGTTGTCATATGGCCTAGAAGAATTGTGTTCTTGTTTAGTAAAAGTCCACCTGTCCTGTTGGCTCTGCTGAAATGGCCTAGCACTATCAGCTGATCTAGCATGAGGTGGAACATATGCTGGTTTACGGTACTTAATATTGGGGTCACCCAGCTGTGAAGGAACAGTAGTGTAAACGTGACCATAGTGTTGATCATTGTGGTCAGGTGAAGATTGGCTACTTTTATTGCCTCTGGAAACAGTTTCTGCAGGATGATGCTTAGCAGTAGTATGAGTGGCAGCCAATGTTGGAATAGAGATGTCATGTGCAGATGCAATAGTAACTAATTCAGGTGCAGTAGGAATTGTAACAACACGAGGTATAGGAGCCGTATGGGATGCAGACACAGTTTCATCAGAATTTTCATCAGTTACTTTAGGAAATAAGGCCTGCAACATGTCCTGTATGGATTGTAATTGACCATGCATACCAGCAACGTGATGCTCTACATTACCCATGCGAGACTTCAGGTCGGCCACATCGTCTTGCAAGAGAGAGGGATCAGAACTCGAGGCAGTTGGATCTGGCGCACTAGCAAGTCCGGGCGCCGCCGCCACTGCCACCTCCACCGCTTCCGCCATCGCCGGCCGATGTACCGTATGCGTCATCTCCCACGAGCAAGGTGAATCGGTTTGGATTGCTCCGCCCCAATTTGTTCACCCAGCTGATCTACCGCCGCCCGAATTAGAGGTCGATCCAAGGGATTTTACACGCGGATGAACCACGCAACCCGAGATCAGAGACCAATTCACCGCCGTCGCCACCACGATTCCAGATCGAACTCAGGCACCCGGGATTTTACACGCAGACTAGCCGCGAAACCATAGCCGAGGACGAACTCATCTCTAATTTTGCCGAGGAAGGACTGAATCTGATACCAATTGTTAGGAACGAACTACTCCGCAATCAATCACAAGAGGGAAATCAGAGAGATTACGGATGGCTTTCGACTACGATCACAGCGATGGATACATAGCCGAGTATGTGGCTGGAAATATTTGTTTACATGAATGAGATAACCCGATCCCTACGCAACTCCTGGCTTTATAGCCAACCTAGTTACAGCCATCGCCGGCCGATGTACCGTACGCGTCATCTCCCACGAGCAAGGTGAATCAGTTTGGATTGCTCCGCCCCAATTTGTTCACCCAGCTGATCTACCGCCGCCCGAATTAGAGGTCGATCCAAGGGATTTTACACGCGGATGAACCACGCAACCCGAGATCAGAGACCAATTCACCGCCGTCGCCACCACGATTCCAGATCGAACTCAGGCACCCGGGATTTTACACGCAGACTAGCCGCGAAACCATAGCCGAGGACGAACTCATCTCTAATTTTGCCGAGGAAGGACTGAATCTGATACCAATTGTTAGGAACGAACTACTCCGCAATCAATCACAAGAGGGAAATCAGAGAGATTACGGATGGCTTTCGACTACGATCACAGCGATGGATACATAACCGAGTATGTGACTGGAAATATTTGTTTACATGAATGAGATAACCCGATCCCCACGCAACTCCTGGCTTTATAGCCAACCTAGTTACAGTTTAACTACTTTTCACTGCCGGTAATTCCTTAAAAGGAAACCTGTTAACTGAGGTAAAAAAAAAACGTTTGGAACCGTCGATAACTCTTAAGATCACCACCGTCCATTGACCAGGGTCATGACAAAGAGCCCCAGTACAACACACGCCAAACACACCCAAAATTGTTAAACTACTACATTCTCACCTGTGATCATAGAGAAGACGACTGTGAAAAACACAACAAAATGGAACTCACAAATTAATCTCCTGGGAGGGGACCCATACGTCAAGTAAGATAACCCCGGCCCAGAGTCCTGGCCACAGTGAAAGTCTCCACCATATCACGATTAACCCGATCAAATACGTAGCGGTTGCGGTGATTCCAAATTATCCAAGCTCTCAAAATTATAAGTGAAATCAGCGCTTCTTGGCTCAAACCAGAAGTTGCTGCGTTTGATCTCTCCCATCATCGAAGGATAAATAAATCTGCTGGTTGTGGTGCAAAGGGGGTGAAGGCCGACCTGATGCAAGACATGGCACCAAAATTCTACTTGGTTTGATACTAGGTAGAAATCAATAAATAAATGAAATGGCACGTATAGTATAGTTTGGAAACAAAAAAAAGTGGACCACTTTACTTATATTTTTCTTTCTGAAAAATATGTCTTGGTTGACAGATTGACGAAACAATTAATAGAAGGTACACAGTGGCTATAAAGATCCAGTAAATGTAATGTAGAAATCCATGTGCTGGGTTCCTATAAAATGCCCCTACATCATATCCTCTCGTTACAAAGCAAAGGGGATCCACAGTTAGGCCTCAACTCCGTCTGTGCAACCAAGACTGGTTTTACATATATGCGACCCAAGTCGTTAGGGATGCGAGGGCATTAGGACGACGAGTTTGACAGCTCATCAACATGGCGTAGGGTCACCTGTGTTACTGGTTGATCATTTTCGGACGTCACGAAATAATAAGTCAACATATATGCAATCCTTTGGTGCACTGGCAAATATTTCATCATAGATAAGATATTTTACAACCCCAAACAGAATCTTTTGCTTCCCTTCAGCCTTATAAACTTACAGAATGAACCATGATTTTAAAATTTATTTACCAAACTGTCAATTCTCATATTTGTCAGTTCCGTGTGTGTTCAATATACTCGTTTCCCTTCATACAAGCTTGAAAGTACAACCGAAGCATCTCAGCTCAAACTTTTATGAGCCTGCACGGTACGCTGGTACAAACATGTTGCCGTCAACCTGCAGTTGAAAACTGTATTTTCATCTATGAACATGATCAGAACAACACGGTCAATTTTCAGTATATCAGTTCCAAGCAGATGCCTCCGGCTTGAAGCAATTGCTCACAGGATAAAATATATGTATGTAGTTCTCCATCATTACCACAATACATTCAATCGAATCTGGAAAGAAAAATTATAAATTTGGCAAAGAAATCATAATGGGCCAACATTTAAGCAAACCATGTTCAAGTCAGAAGTTCACAATATTTGTTTTTTTTTTCAAGGAGAAACACAGACAACACAGTACTTATGCCAAAGGGTGAACTAAAGATAGCTCGATGGAGAGTTCAACTAGGGGAACGATAATTGACCAAGATCAGTTACTCTATTCTCACTTAAACTACTCAATGGATAATATGACATGCGCCCCAGGATGCCAGCAGCTCCAAGCTCAGGATGACGGATGAGACCTTGTCAATGCCAGGTACTGTCTTCCATCATCTTATTACAACATCACTGGCTCTCCTCTGGTGATGGCAATCTTTCCACAGTAAGATCTAAAAGATATTCAAATATTAGTTTTCACAAGTTATTAGCTCAACATTAAGATGCAGAAAATGAACATAGGTAAAATATGACATTTGGTTAGCACATCACGTTTCAACAGACGATATAGGAGACAACAGAGCAGTAGAGGCTTTATCAGTTTCATCAAGGTATATATCTTTTATTGAGCTAGGTCAGAACAAATTGTTATAACCATCCTGTCCAATGCAGCATGAATTCCTTTTCTTGAGCACAATAGTTATATATATCTTTATTGATATTTTTTATTTTTATCTACAAGATGTTACTTGGTGTCTGACTGAACATTCGGAGACAAAACATGTACAAGCTAAGCTTATTGATATCTAGGAGCCATGATTACCGTACCTGGAGTGAAGAATCCTGTGTAAGGAAATATGGCGTACCACCTACAGGTACTGTTGTACTGATACACCTTCCTGGCCTTTTGTGAATCGAGATCAATCATGAAAACACAATCTTCTGTTCTCACGAAAATGACATTGGGATCAGGGCCTTTTGATCCAACCAGAGACACGAAGTACTCAGCAAAATCATCAGCAACCGGAACCTCTATGCTGAGCTTTGTTAGGTGTGTCCACCCAAGAACTCCTTCAGGACCAATCCTCTCCAGAGACCACAGGTCCAGGCTGTAACGATCATTCAGGCCGGCAAGTCTAAGACCACCGTCCAGGGTGGGTATGAGGGCAATGCCGCCGCAATACACTCGTGGCACCTCGATCACTGACAAGCCCCGCTCGCCACGCAAGTCATAGCCTAAGATCATGCTATTATGACCACAAATGAAGTACACTGTGTCTCCGGCCAGGGTAGGGGGAAGCTCCGGCCCAAAGCTGAAGTATTCCTCCACAGTGGTTGGCGCACTCCACTCGCCAGTCTCCGATGAGTACAAGACTGCTTCTGTGAACTGTTCAGCCCCAAAATCGCTGGCGCTGATCAAGGCGACAAGGAAGGGGCTGCCGTGGCAGTTCCGATGGTCGCAGTTGGCAACAGCGCAGAGCACCGCGGCACTAAAGTCTGAACCAGAGGCATCATCATGGCCAGGTATACGGTGCTCCTCAGCGGTGATGGGATCCCAGACAAGCAAGTCAAGAGTGGCGCGGTCTTGGTGGAGGACGCGGCCATGGAGGCAGTCAAGCACATAGCCATAGTGGTAGTTCGGCTCACGAGGGCGGAATGAAATAACGGATACCAATTTCAGATGATAATTTATGTTGTGGAGAAAGCCGAGAAGGGGAGGTGTACGGTGGAATGTGCGATAGCGGTGTAGGAAGACGGGGTCATTGAGGAGGCGGCCCCATGACTTGCAGACTAGGGAGGCGTGGATGAGGAGTGCGGGGTCATCTGGAGGGAGGCGGAGGAGTATCTCTTCGAGGTTGTCATCCATCAACTCAAGTGGTGGTGGCAGCGGCGATGCCATGATTGCGGTTGTGCTCTGCTCAGCAGGACGACAAGTGTTCCCAAGGGGACGCTGAGTGCGGACAGGACCCGCCATGATCCGGACCCGTGGCAATACCTGAAACAGAAAATGATACCAAATCAAATGAAATTCAATACACATGCATGTTGTCCATTTTGAAATAATCAATAAAGTTTTGAAAAATAAATCTCAAGTCAATTGGGAAAAACTTCTAACGTAAATTCAATATTGTTTCAAGTCGATCCGGCGTGTCAATTCAGGGAAATTTCAAGTTCAAAAAGGTTTCATTTAAAAAACTAAAAGAGAGCAAAGTGCATATTTGCCTTTGAAACTTATATGTTTCCTTATTTGCCATCCTAAATATATATTTATTTATTTGCCATCCAAAAAAAAGATATCAAATTGAGGTATTTGATCTTACATTATTACTTAACAGAGAGGTAAAATAGTCTCATCTGTAGGGCAAAATGAGTGAAGCGGCAAGAGAGGTGACGAGGCGGGCCTCGTCCCCGCCGCTCATCTCCGGTGATCCCACGTTCTCCTAATCCTGTGAATGGAGATGACCCAGCTCTTAGTGTCTCGTCGCCTCAGCGCCAGCCTCCGCCCCAATGCTCGACACTTGGAAATTTCGCAGCAATTGTGAGAGAAGGGGGTGAGAGGAGGGACGGCCCAGAGGAGATTCACAGGCTAGTTGACGTGGATTGGGAGGAAGAAGAGCAGGTGGAAGAATTTTTTTGGCTAGCTTTGGTCGATCCCATCCACTCCACCTAGGCCTAGGGTTAAGTTCCGAGCAGCTCTACCGCCACCACCACCATCACCACCACCGGAGCCGCAACAGTCCATGTCCGGGTACGTACGTAAGGATTTGGTGGGGTCGAATTCGTTCTCGGTAGTGGATTGCATCCCAACGAGATTGACCATCAGATACGAGATCTGTTATAGTTTAGAAGGTCAATTTCGCCAAACTATTGTGCGATCAGATTCCGTTGAGGGGAACTTTGCAGAAGCTGTGAGGAGAGGTGCCATGGCAGGCAAACTAGGGTCAGAACAAGTGCTTCTCGTGGCAGATATTTCAGGGTCAGCAACTCATTCAGTTTCAGCAAAGACCACAACAGCGAGGTGCAAGGTACTAGCAGCGATGGGGAGGCTAGTAGTAGCACCCGAATTAAGCAGGGCATCAATAGGGGCCGCCACATTAGTAGCTTCACCAACAAACGAGGGTCGTGCAATGCCAAATGCAACAGCAAGCGCAGCCCAACCATGAGAAGCCAGTGAAAGAGGTACTTGTTGACCCTCGTTACAAGCATCTTATTTGCTTCAATTGTGTTGATCCGATGCATTTCACTTGGATTTGCACCAAACCCAGATTATGCTTCATATGTAACTCGCCAAGTCATCTGACAGTTACACGCCCAAAAAGTAGAAAGTGTCACATGTGTGCAACTTATGTTGGCAGTGCAAGCAAAGGGTTGGGCTTCTACCACATTGAGGTGGATGACAATGAGGAAGTGAAATGGCTGAATTTCAGGAACTGTGGTGTAGTCACTATCAAGAAAGGGAGTGTCACTACTATTGATAAGTTGGAGAAGAATCTAGCAAGGATTTTCAGTAAGGAATGGCCTTAGCAGATAAGAATCCTGGATACCAACAAGTTCCTGGTTAGGTTCCCTCCACAGAAAAAAAGTGTGTGTCATCTAAAATATTACCTGGCAATGACTTACTGAAAGAAGGAACATCTATAGGAGTGCAGGAATGGAAAGGTGAAATGGACCCTTTTGGAGAATTACAACCTCCATGGACTCAAATTCTAGGAATCCCTTCAAAATGGTGCAGATGGAAGGTCATTGCTCAAGTAGTGTCCTGTTTTGGATCTTTGTTTTGGGATCCTAAAGGAAGTTGATTGGAGCATCTTGTTTATATCCTCTATGAGGAAGCAAGGGTGCAAGTACTATGCAGGGACACCAGCAAGATACCTACAAGCAGAATGGTTGAAATGAAGCAAAAGTTGTACAAGCTCTACTTTGTATAGTAGAAGATGAAGAACAGAAAGTGGCAACGGGAAAAGCAGATGAGGGAGAGGGTGATAGTGATGACAATGTGGAGAATGATGAAGAAACAGATCGACACCAAAAATAGTGCAACAACTAACAAAACTCCTTATCATAAGAACCAGAGTCAAAGTAAAAGCAAAACACTCATGGTAAGACAGTCCCAACAACAAGCCCAGATGAGCTAAGCAAATGATACATCAAAGCCAATAGGACTGAGGAGCGTGAATACGAACATGGATTCCAATGATGAAGAACAGTAAATGAAATGGCTAGCATCTCTGAGCCAAGAACAAAAGGAAGTGTCTACAGAAAAATGTATACAAATGGTGCAGGAAATGGAGCTCAATGATTATGAGTTATTAGAAGTGGATGAGGAGATAATGGTGGAATTCCCTGAGCCATAAGAGGGCCCAAAGAGGAACCTATTGCGAGAGTTTAAAGCATGTGCTCAAGAGTCAATACAAGACATTAAACAATATAAGGGAGGGTGCTGGCAAGCCTGCTGCAATTGAAATTCAAGATCAGAAACAAAGCCCAAAAGAGAAGCCCAAGTGGGGTCCAGTTTTAGTGAAAAGGAGGAGCAAAATGAAACTTGGGAAACAACATGACTGTTCTACAGAATGCACAAGAACTAAAAAAGTGCCACAACTTGAAGAAAGCCAACAGTAGAATTATGGTAATTCCTTTGTTGTTTTTTTTCTGTTGATACTTTACTCGAGAGTGCCAAAAGTCTGATTGCTATAAAAGTAGATAAGCAGATGAATTCAAGGTTTTGCTTCCTGCTGTATGTACTTTAAACCAAAATAACTTAGGATTTGTTTAGCAGTTCCCGTATCTGGTGGTTAACTAGACAAATGAGGACATTGAGATCATAAAAAAACCCACAAGAGCCCTTTACTTTTCAATATTTTTGTTGTTGTTTTTACCAAAATGCCGAGTAGAGCTGCTCAGGAGGGCAAGATCAGAGGATGGTTGTGTGACTTTAAACCTAATGTTGTCATCAGCCCTTTGTATGCTGATCACACTGTTTTATTTGTTGAAAATTCTGTAAAATGTATGAGGAATTTGAAGTGGGTTTTAAGTTGCTTTGAACAAATTTTGGGCATGAAAATTAATTTTCATAAAAGTGACTTGTTGGCTATAAACTTGGAAGAACAAGACATTAATGTCTTTGCCCAGATTTTCTGTTGCAACAAAAGTGAGTTCTCCATGAAATATTTAGAGTACCCCTGCATCAAAGTAAACTGAGAAAGGATGATATACAAGCAGTGATTGATAAGTTAATGAAAATGATAGAAGGGTGGAAAGGCAAATTGTGTCACATGGAGGGAGACCGATGCTTTTAATTTAAAAGTATGTTTATCCTGTATTCCCCTATATCTGCTCTCAATTATCGAATTTCCCAAGTCGTCCATTGATGTGATTAACACTCACGTGGCACATTTCTTTTGGGATAATATAGAAGAGAAGCATAGATACCATCTTGCTAGATGGGGGTTGGTGAGCCAGAAAAGAGAGTATGGCGGGCTAGGAATAAACAATATTAGAGAAATGAACATGTGTCTCTTGGCCTCTTGGATTAAAATGTGGAAGCAAATCATAGACTTCAAATACAGAACTGCTTCCCCAAACATTTTATGCTGCCCCAAGAATGTGGGTTTCCCTTTTTGGAAGAGAGTCATGTGGGCAATGGAAGCAGCAAAACTAGGGTATAGCTGGGAAGTGGGTGATGGGAAGAAGGTAAGATTTTGGGTAGATCAATGGTTCGGAACCTCGAGCTTGGCCATCCAATTTTGGGATTTGTATGTGATCACTAATGAGCACAATAGAACAATAGCTGAAGTCAGGGATGGCTCAGACTTGAAGCTACCCTTTAGGAGGTGTGTGGATACTAGGTTGTACAATAGGTGCTTGGAGTTGTACAATAGGTTGTACAATTGCAGAGTCTATCAACCTAATAGATGAACCTTATGCACAAATTTGGGTGTATAAATCCTCGGGTCAATATGATACCAAATCTTCATATATATGCAGTGATTTCAAATGGAGGAGTGCAACCAACATACACACCAGCTATCTAGAGTGTGACTGTACCCTCAAGGATAAATATAATTTTGTGGATGTTATCAAATGATAAAGTTCTAGTAAATATAGCAAAGAAGAAAGAGGTTCTAGATAAGACATGTCTCTTTTGCTCTGAAACTGAAATAATAGAACATTTGTTCTTCCATTGTGTGGTTGCAAAGGAGATTGGAATTTTATTTCTGACTTGTATCATGAAAATATTGGAAGTGATTATGAATATATTGAACACTGTGGAATATATGGAACTTGAGAAATGCTATTTGTGTTCAAGGGGCATGTATGTTGTCATACCCTATTTTCTAGAGTATGTTGTGCATCATGTATCAGTCCCTGGATCAGTAGCTGATACGCACAAGAACACAGATATGGTAATCAAAAGCATACTTCGTAAGGTAAATAAGTATAATACCTGATATAATACCTTTAGTGGCGGTACGACAAGGATTCAAAATCATCCAAGTCCATCCGACCGACTAATGGTAGAGCAAACAGCGGAAGACCTTGGCCCAAAGCCACAAGCAAACTTGAGAAGTAGAACCGAAAACCAAATCGTCGTCGTCACCTACGAAGTCTTCTCCTTCTAAACCAACAATTGCAATCGCATGAGTACATAAGGTACTCAGCAAGCCCTACACTAC